>JAWPHD010005728.1:0-157605 GCA_037043455.1 Cyrtodaria siliqua | reverse complement strand
AATAAATATCAGGGATACTGTTATCCCGTCCTTGCGCATATGAGTCCGTGCGTCTGTGCGTAATCAAACGTAACAACCGACTCAATATCATTGAAACAAAATCTGTTCGTGGAACGGTCAACACCTGCTGACAATATATTCCTAAACAAGCACACATGTTATCAAAGCGTGCCCTATGATAGCGTATATTAGCGAGAGTTTTATCATACTCATTACTGTTGGTATGTATCAATCAAGACTAGAATCATTTATTATGGTCATAGGAGCTTTTGTAAGACACTAGGGTGAAATAGTTTCATCCAAACAGCACAACAAAGCAGGCATTTTTTTCTCCTACCTTTTTAACAAAAAAAAGCACAATTTGAGCACCAGATTTCAAAATGTAAGTTTTCTATGTAAGGTGTGGGTACATGTAATCGTCGGTTTGACAATCAAAATGAATCATGATATTTCATGAATTATAAGTAAATATAAATCTATTTTGTGGTCATTATCAAGTACAGTTTATTTAGACCTAGTTTGCTTAAATGTATAAGCAATGCAATTCCAACGAGACTGTACTTGAATTGACTTGATTGTTGTTGAATGGGCCATTAACACTCCGGATAATATTTTAGGTAATTTAGAACCGCCCCATAGAGAGTGGGAGGATGCTTAGGAACCCGGGGATTATGAGCTTCTCCTACTATCGATGCCCTTCTCTTACTATCGATATATTACTGTTGTTCTTTAACGTAATCGGAGGATTTTCCCCGATACATGGGGTCACCCGGTTTACGCCTCCATCAGCGGGGTTGGGGGTTGAGCGCAATGACCGACATTGGTTTATTAAAAGTAAAGATTATTGTTCATAATAGCTCTATTCGACATAATTTTTTCCACAAGTTTATCTGTAGCCACTGCATTGGTCACGCTCTGTTGAAGAGCGCTGGTAGTAAAATCTTTTTGAAAAATGGGTGAAGCATTTGAAAATCTTAGGCAACTGAAAGGTTGAAAAAGTTGAGTAAACAATAAAGGCAACTGTAGCTTACGGCACGGTATTATGACGACACGTATCAATGACACGATGTAATGGTCAGGTAGCACACTGGGATGAGGCAATGACATGGTGGAAGCTACGTTGGAACTTTGCAATAAAGTAATTGTTCGGAGTAAACTGCCTCTTAAAAGTGTAGCATCACATAGTGACGTCTGTTAATCTTCAGTCGCATCGTATCATCGTACCAGTACAACTTGCCTTCATACCACTTTATCGTGCCATCTAACAGTTGCATCGCGGCTTCTTTGACATTTCCTAGCAAGCGCCACATACTACCATGACTTTCACAGCATTCCGTAGTTAACACATGTTAAGTGAGTAAATGTGCATTGTATGTGCCGTACGTAAATTTAATTATTTAATAAGTGATGATTAGTTCCGAATTGTTACGTTAATCATTTCAATATCAATTATATTATAAACACATCTACTTGTAATCAACTTTATGTGTTTAATGATCTTTAATTCAGAATTAATTTGCATTCTTCGGCATTTATTAACGTTGGGAGTAAATGGCAAACTCCATGAAGGGCGTTAGCGAGTATGATACATTTACCATTTACAACAGGCGTTATTAAAACGCTTAAACATCGAAAAAATACGAATGAATTCTTAATAGTATAGTCAACAGAGTTCACTTCTATATGGAGTCATGAGCCGGCGGCAGCCGGGACGGCAGCCATAGGTCACGTGATGTCCTTGCCGCTCCCAATATCTGGGTCAGCCCCTCCCACTTCCAATGACATCGCCGGTTTTACCCACCCACGCATTAGTGTTTTTCCGATGACGCGGTAGAGAGATTATGTTCCGAAGATTCACGCCAACAAATAGCGGACACGCCCTTCGGGATTTCCCCATGACTCATTAATTTGACCGAGATATAGAGAAGCGCCCAGTGCGTTTATTTTTTGTTGTCCAACAACATATTATTATCCCCACCAATGCATGTCATCACATTTTACCATGACAACATATGACTAATTAACAATATATCACTCCTAAGTCTATTATTCCCTTATTCCCTTATGAGTGTTATTTTCCGTGACATCATACCATTCATTAACCTAAGAAAAGAAATATACCACTCCTTTTGACAAACTCCGCGATCCCTTATGAGTCATGGGCTTTTTCCATGACATCATTGATCAACATTCGGTTAGATTGGTCGACGATTATGACTCATACCCAAAGAAGATTCCTAGAAGTTGACGCTCAATTTGATTGGTCGCACCAAAATGACTAAACAGTGTCTTTAAAAGCCGATGTTTTATTCAAATTGTGTCAGCAGAATTTGAAATCGGAATGAGAGAAAGAAACGGTATGGACAAATAAAACAAAATGTTCTTGTTAAATACTGGAAACACAGATTGGATTTCTTAAGGTCGGGTTACCGTATTCATTTAATTGTAAAGCGCCAATAATATTTGTTACATTTCCACTTACTGAGGCATAATGATCCTGTCAATACTTGTATAGTGTTTCTCAAAGCGATGAAGCGGTTCGAATAAACATAAAGGATGGATTGTGATAAACATCGATACTGTCGGGTGATTTACCGGGGGTAAAGTGATTTACCTCCAGTTATACAGATAGAAACAGTTACGCCGGTTTATATTACGTGTAAACATAAATAATTGTATCCACATAAAGCACACACTTTAAAGCTACATTTGTTTGTTTACATGTTAGGCTACATCACGGGTACTAAACATTGAAAAGCGATAGCACTCGTTCAGCAGTTATGTATAAGTATATAGAGCCACTATAATGAAGATGCAGAGAATTTCGGCTTTTTCGGCATTACTATTGACGTAATGGACACGAGTAACGTACCCTTATAAGTTAGGAACCGAAGTACCCCAAGGATACATACCGGAAGTAGAGGATCGAGAAACCGGAAGTATGACCTCGTAAGGGAATAATAGATTTAGGAGAGATATATTGTTAAATAATCATATGTTGTAATGAAAACAAGTGACGACATGCATTGGTGGTGATAATAATATATTGTTGGACAAAACACTAGGTGCTTCTCTATATCTCGGTCACGTTAATGACAGGGAAAATCCCAAGGGGCGTGACCAGTCAGAACATAATCTCACTACTGCGATGAGTCATCAGAAAAACCCTAATGCGTTTGTGGGTAAAAGCCGCGATGTCATTGTAAGTGGGAGGGGCTGACCTCGGACGACCCGGATATGGGTGGGGCTAGGACTTCATGTGACCTATGACGACATGGCTGCACCGACTGCCCCGACTGCCCCGGCTGCCCCGGCTGCCCCGGCTCCATATATAAGTGAACTCTGTCGACTATTATATTATATAATATTGTATTGTATTGTATTGTATTGTATTTCATTGTATTGTATTGTATGTTTTTTGTATTGCATTGTATTGTATGTATTGTATTGTATTGTATTATATTATATTATATTATATTATATTATATATTATATAATATTATATTATATTATATTATATTATATTATATGTATTATATTATATTATATTATATTTATTATATTATATTATATTATATTACTATCAATAGGCTGTCTTTGGAGAACGATAATGGTAAATGAAACGCAATAGAGACAAAGACCGTCAGTGTATGTTCAGACAGTGGAATAGCCATGTTTATTGAGATAAATTGGATGTGTGCGAAGTTGCTCTCTGCTTCCTTGAGATGATATTTTTTACAGAAAATATCAAGTACATGTAAATATATATGTTTAGTTCTTCACTTTCATTATAATTGTTATTCAGTTCTTTAAATGTTTAGCCATTTTCATGCAAGATAATGATGATACAAACAGAAGTACCATATGACCGGTCTTCACAATCTTTTTTGTTTTTAAATTTTACAGTAAACACTATCTTTTTTATATGCCTGTTTTTCCTTTTTGATGGTGGGTTTAGCATGTTTGACTCTTTACAAGGTGATCAATTACGCTGACAAATGTCCCGAACCGAAGATACTAGGCCAGTAGTAACATACGTATGTCGCCCATCTCGATGTTTAAATGAACCAACTCAATGAAACCATACTCTATCTATTACATAACGTATGTTTTTGTTTTCGTTATGTTGACCTGGTTTCAATTAAATTTTACATCACACAGGGTTTAACATATAACTTGAGTTGGATGCACTTCTCGATATTTACCCGACACATTGTCATTTCGGTCGCTGAGGCAACATGCGAACAGACGTCGTAGTGTCGGAATAATGGTAAGCTTAGTGATACACAAAATCAAGCATCAAATTTGAATTATAATGAACAGTTGTTCAATTACTAAGTAATAGATAGAGTATGGTTTCATTGAGTTGGTTCATTTAAACATCGAGATGGGCGTAGCCCATCGAGGTGTTTAAATTAACCAACGAGATGAAACCATACTCTATTTGTTTTGTAGCATGTCCATTTCAGCTCTATTTCAGTTATTCTAACTGTTATTCTCACTGTTATTCTCACAGTTATTCTGACAGGTCTTATTTTCCATTAAAAGATTTACACCTGTGTCTGAACAAAGAGAATTATCTGTGACCATGCTACAAATACTACTAACATATCACACATGAATGCTTTAAATTTGTATAAAATTACAACACATATTGATTGCAATGTATTTAAGGTAACATAGCTCATCACGGTGTTCTGATTACGTTGTATTTAGACATGCATTTAAGGGGGAATTGCCCTATTCGAATATCTAAGAGTACGCATATAGACTATATCTATTTGTAAATTTGAAGATGTTTGTGATTTGAATCGGAATTTTGTTTTGTCGTCATGTAAATAAGTGTTTAATAATACGTCTCAAATATGGCTATGTTTGACGTTGTTCATAATAGTCGCATTGCACTCAATTGTCAACGTTTTTAGCGGCACAGAGTGTCAGTTTAGTCACATACTGTTAGTGTTTTATATCAAACTGATCGTCTTGACGTGGCCTTTCATCTGGTATATAACCTATATCATTAAATTAAGCTGTTATTTATTAAACTTTCTATTTATTTCGCCGCTTTATTACCGTGGCATTTTAAGAAAAAAACGTAATTAAAACAAATTTTATTTTTAAATGGCTTTATAAAAAAACCTGCACGATTTTAGTATGTTTTTAGATAATTTAATTTCCTATCGGAATATAAAATAAAATATGCTGATCATCGAAATATGTTTTTCAGTATGCTTATTTTATTGACCCCAAACCCTATCGAAAAACTGATGTCTCTGTCGACGTAATGTCATTGAAATAACGACGTCGACGGAATTTATATTAAAGGTACATTGTACACTTTCGTGATATATATTTTTAAATAATAAGCTGTCCATATTTATAGTGATAGTAACCTGCTAGATGGACTGTACATGATATTCAACATAAATTGTTGGAGGTTTTAGCAAAGGGTGTTCCTACTGCTAGATTCGCAAGAAGCGAAGCCCTGCATATTATAGTAAATGTATCCTAATACGCTTCTCGAAACGAAGCCCCGCGTATCTTCAAACAATTTCATATTTTACAACATTATGATAAATACTTTGGTAACATGGCGAAAGGGTGTTGCATAACTAAAAATAATGCCGATATCAGCGATGTGTATACCAAGCTGTGTGTCCCTCGTGAAGACATATTTTCGCGATAAATAATGGCACAATTACACTATAAAACAGTTTATTGAAACTGTATCCAGGTATTCAGGTCATACTGGATATATGTGCCACTTACAAGTATAGGTTTATTCACGGGTATTTTCAATACTTGTGATTGATTATGGTAAAATGAAGTATGATTTGGTAACGAATAATTCGAAGCTCCAATTTCGAGGTTGGTATGGCTGATTAAAACCATTTATATTGTGTCTATAGAGTTGTTATTCAAAAAATTAGCTGTATATATCCCGATCTCAGTATGATTAGAAACGGTATAAATCTGATGTAAAAAATCTCTATCATTCAGATACTCACAAGCTGAATGCGAGCGCAAGCGATTGCCTGCATGTTCACTCAATGTTCATAAAATGTTTGATTGAAAGTAATTTAAATAGTGCTATATAGTTTGCAAAGGTGTTGGCGTGGCCTAGTGGATAGCATGGTGGATTTCATACACGGAGGACACGGGTCCAAGCCTCGCCGGCGACACTGTGTTTTGTTGGTGTGTTCTTGGGAAAACATTTTCCATTTGCCTTGTCCGTCGTATGGGGACATAAATCGGGCGGTTCTCTGAGCATGTACGAGAAACATAGGAATCTAGTCTGTAGTAAGAGTAGAGCAGGTTATCGGATTCATGTGTATTTTAATCATTCCCCCTCTCTTGGGCAGCCTCAAATAACCTATAAAGTGTTGATGCGGCTTTAAATAACATGCTATTCATAATTTACAACTTGAATTTGGTTACGCCCAGATAACAAAGATAAACCCGGTGCTCCACTCAACACACCATATTACATCCCACCCCGACCCCAAATCAAAGCAACAGGCAAGCATATATTTAACATATGTTTGTCGGATTTTAGAGAGCACGCACCGGGTCCAACTTTGTTCATCATAGAAGTTTACGAATAACATATTCTGAAAATGCACCAGAAACCAAGAGTTTCTTGTAGGCATGCCTTTTAGATCAACCAAGATCTACACCTGAATATTGACTATTCACCCTCTGTCCCTCCACTTCCACCGCCCCCCTCCCCCACCCCTCCCCCACCCCTCCCGCCTTCTCCCCAGTTTAGAGAAGTACTCTCAAGAGATATGAAAACGCAACACGGGAATTTCCGCTATATATTGTATGTACAATATGCTGCTTTTAATCGAATGGCACATGGCTAAGTAAGACTTTTCCTTTTGAAAAAAATACTAAAACAACAAATAATACAGCAAATAATATTCCTTCAAAGTTTCATTATTGACAGACTATGCGTTTGGCTCAAGCATGTGAGCAAACTTAGGATGGAAAATTTTGGAAACTATTTACGTTAAATACAGTACTGAACTATCTCGGTTTTTCAAAGAGCAACTTCAACATTTATGAAGTTCTTGTTACATGGTGTAGTGTTATTAAAACGTCTACAACATCACAGTTGTGTCCTTTCTCCAATTAACTGCAACTTTGTTTTTACAAAACATCTTGGGATTTCTTTGGAATATTATGTGCAATTAAGTGTGCAGTATATACAATATATAGCGGAAATTCCCGTGTTGCGTTTTCATATCTCTTGAGTGTATATTGGGGAGTGTGATCGGGGATGATCCACCTGCACCACCCCTCACACACTAACAACAGAAAAACAAATAATTTATCTAATCCTCTCTGATGAGTGCCCATCGAGTGGGGACATAAGCCGCGCGGTCCCTTGTACCGTAGTCTAGTTATTCTCTGAACTCGTTGAAGAACCATACACAGCTATTTATCAAGAGTAAGAGTAAGGCAGGTTCCAGTATTCCCATGTATTTTCCCGTCTCGCATGGGCGGCTCTAAATAACATAGTATAATATGTTGATCAGCCGTTAATAAGGCCACGCTTGAAAACTATCTTAGTTTGCCCGAACCCGATCTTAGATTTTTCCGACGGGCAGGTAGGTACGGAACGTTTTGTGTATAAATGATGTAAATGAGCCAAAAACTTAAATAAAGTCCAGCATTATAAATATAACAATATTCAGCAACACGTGATAAATAAACACAGACGCACAAGCTATAGTGTATGAAGCAAAACCATATACACTACATGCAGCAACAACTCATATACTGAACGTAGCAACACACACCATATCCATGCGGAAAAACACGCTATATATGTGAAGCAACATAAGATATACTTGACATAAAATATAATGCAGCAACATAATATATACTGTGAGCAACATATGATGAAAGCAGCAACTTACAGCAACACAATATTCTATATTAATGCATCAGACCAAGATTAACTAAATGCAGCTTCGCAGACTACTAATATGCTGAATGTCGCAATACAATGTATTTTCCCGTCTCGCATGGGCGGCTCTAAATAACATAGTATAATATGTTGATCAGCCGTTAATAAGGCCACGCTTGAAAACTATCTTAGTTTGCCCGAACCCGATCTTAGATTTTTCCGACGGGCAGGTAGGTACGGAACGTTTTGTGTATAATAATGTAAATGAGCCAAAAACTTAAATAAAGTCCAGCATTATAAATATAACAATATTCAGCAACACGTGATAAATAAACACAGACGCACAAGCTATAGTGTATGAAGCAAAACCATATACACTACATGCAGCAACAACTCATATACTGAACGTAGCAACACACACCATATCCATGCGGAAAAACACGCTATATATGTGAAGCAACATAAGATATACTTGACATAAAATATAATGCAGCAACATAATATATACTGTGAGCAACATATGATGAAAGCAGCAACTTACAGCAACACAATATTCTATATTAATGCATCAGACCAAGATTAACTAAATGCAGCTTCGCAGACTACTAATATGCTGAATGTCGCAATACAATGTATTTTCCCGTCTCGCATGGGCGGCTCTAAATAACATAGTATAATATGTTGATCAGCCGTTAATAAGGCCACGCTTGAAAACTATCTTAGTTTGCCCGAACCCGATCTTAGATTTTTCCGACGGGCAGGTAGGTACGGAACGTTTTGTGTATAAATGATGTAAATGAGCCAAAAACTTAAATAAAGTCCAGCATTATAAATATAACAATATTCAGCAACACGTGATAAATAAACACAGACGCACAAGCTATAGTGTATGAAGCAAAACCATATACACTACATGCAGCAACAACTCATATACTGAACGTAGCAACACACACCATATCCATGCGGAAAAACACGCTATATATGTGAAGCAACATAAGATATACTTGACATAAAATATAATGCAGCAACATAATATATACTGTGAGCAACATATGATGAAAGCAGCAACTTACAGCAACACAATATTCTATATTAATGCATCAGACCAAGATTAACTAAATGCAGCTTCGCAGACTACTAATATGCTGAATGTCGCAATACAATTTATATGGAGAGCAGCAGTACGAGCTAAACCGAATGCAGTAACACGCCATAACCTAAATGCGTCAACACAATATATTTATAAATGCAGCAACAAAATGTATAAGGAATTCAGCAAGTCAAGATAATATAATTGCAGCAACAAAAATACGTTAAACAGTACGAGTATAGAGATAACACTACGTGCCGAGCATTATAGCAATTGTATCTAACGACTGTAGCACCTGGTTTAAAAAAACAACAGCGGCCTGTTTTGACACTGACCATTACAAGGCGTTAGCCCTATTGTCAACCCATTTTGTGTTTGTGACGCCACATGCCTTTATTCATTATTAGCATTGCCACTCATGTTTGTCTTTTTGCGTGTTTTTGGGTTTACTGTGTATTTCCGGTTCGACTTTTATACTTATTTTTAATAAATGTAATATGAATAGGCACGAATGTAAGAGTCTATTAGTAGTATAGAAACTGGCGGTTTTGGGACACTTTTCTCATCGGGGGATTTATGCAACGAGCCAACCAACAAATTTAAAACTCATTGCAACCCCTCAAAGACCCCCCACCCTCACACACATACACACAAAACCGCCTGTTTCTATATTACTTATAAATGATTGATAATATAACTTGCTACTTTTTTAATCAACCCCAAATAAAACTACTGCAGATCAGGTAATCAATATCTTTTAAACCCAACACCGTAGATGATTTCAGTGTCGACTGTTAAACAAAGTCGGAAGGAACAGGCCCCAGCTTGTATACTACTCGCAAATAATTGATAATATCACTTGCTACTTTTTTGGAAGGGTGCAGCTATTTTATTTTCCGATTTTGGGTGAATCTACTTTTGGCGAAGTTTCCAAATCAAACGACCCAAAACGGCATCGGGTCTAGTCTTGGCTGTTAAACAAAATCAGAAGGAACAGGGCAATTATCCTCGTCATGACTATACATATCACACTCGATCATGAAATATTTTATTTTTCTGCATGTGCGTATTTTGCGTTTCAAATTGAAAAGCTTTATTTTGATATGATCAAGTTTTTCTAGATAATAATCCATTTCCGATAGTAATCGTTTTCGCTTGTTAATTTGACTTTTCCTAGTATCTAGAAAATTAGCACGAATCACATCATATTCCACCTGACCCTGTTTGCATGCCAACAATGCTTTCCTCTGTTTGCCTTTCAACTCCTCAAGTGTTTCACATATCTCTTCCACAAATGTTTGTTCCATATATAAAGTAATATATTATATTTTCATATCTTTAACGCACTTTTGTGTCTTGAATATCCTTAAATGGTACCCAACTATTAAAATCCTCATTGTAACCCTTCCATTTGACTAATGATTGTTTCGTTTTGTAATCACGTCGTATAACTTTTTCAATTCTGAATATTTCTTGATCAGCTTTTAACATTTCCAATTCATAGAAGCTTCCATCAATGTTTTGGTTGGTCAAATCTTTTATTTTGTACGTCACAGGATTTGTATATTGAATTTCATCAATAACAAACATTTCTTCGGTCCAATTTGGAGTATAACCTTTTTCTAACGTTCTTTTATATTTGCTAATCCTAACCTTGTCTCCTATTTTGAACTTTGGCAAAGCTTTATTAATTTTCATCTTTCAATACAAGTTGAAATACACTATTTCTTTATTTTTCTCATCACTGGCCCCAGTCGGTGTCATTTTACTACTCCGATGTTTTATATTATCGTATTTATCAACCATATCCTGTAGCACGTCTAAATATGTATTTGTATTGTTTGCCGTGAATTATTTTCACATTCTCTCTTTCAATGTTCTATTAAATCGTTTAATTACTATAGCTTTCCCGAAATTAAACGTGTGATACATTTCGATATTATTATCAACAAGAAATGCTTAAATGTCTTGTTATAATACTTCACACCCTGGTCAACCTAGAACAATTTACAGTGTCTTCCTGTACTTATAATCTTTTGGAAAGCTTTAGTAATTTCTATACCAGTTTTATTCGGAACAGGCATAACCTAAGCAAATTTACTAAATACATCAATAACAGTAAGCATGTATTTTACACCTTTATTATATTTTGAAAACGATTGCATATCAACCAAATCAGCCGACCATATTTTATCTATTTCATTAACAATCACGCGGCGTGGAGCGAACTTTCTTCGTATAGGTTTATGAAGTTCATCGGCTAGCTTATCAGTCCATCTCAACGCCTGTTCTTGTTTTTTGATGCTCCAAGTCCTAGTTTATATTTTGCACTAATTACGGGCTTGACTATCAAATGCTTAGCGATATTTTCTCTAATAGTTTTAGATTTGCTCGTTTTTAAACCGGCCAGCATGTTTTTATCGCACGTTCATTTATTACTAGGACTTTCGTCATAACAATATTCATTCTCTTTGCAAATAGCATCTAATTCATTTGATGGTTCTCCACTGTCAAGCGGATTACCATGACCGCAATATTTATAACCAGGAAGTGTTAGCCCTTTTTTAGGTAGCAAGGGAAGCAAAGCTTTATGGATATCAATGTTTCCACCTTGTGTACTTTTAACAAATTGCGTTTTAGTAATACCGCAAGACGCACACGTTGCTTTTAACATTCTTCTACCATTTTTTGCTAGAATATACCGAGGATTGACATTTTCAGTAATTATCTTTTCTTTCACACAGTAACTCATATATAATATATGATTAGACTAAACTTTGTTTAGCCTAAACTTTGTTTTTCAAATATGATCGTATTATGTTTTCATTTTTAATTGGTTTGTATGGTTTTAGTATTTTATAAAGAATATCGTACAAACCGTTTCCTTCTTGCAACTTTTTGACAAAGTACAGACAGAAATATCCACACAAGCCATTGTTTTATCTTGATACTGAATGGTGTTGTATTTTATGTTGGGTATGTAATTTAAAACTTCTTTTGGTGGACTCAAGCCAAACGGATTAAAATAATACTCATTACAGTAACAAGTCCAGTGTGTACCGGGTCCGGTATAATCATCAAGATTAATAATACCGCATTCTTGTTTATTTTGTTTTGTCGGTAATTTGTTATTGCTAAACACTCCACTGAATTTCTGTATACCTAACTGCTTGACCCACTTTATTATGTCTAAGTTAGAGATAGGCTCATTTTTAAAAATGAACTCTTTTTTTACGAATGGGATACTTCTATACGGTCTAAATTGTGAATCTACTTGTAAACCTTTGCCTGCTCTCAAGCCCATTCCTGCCCACTTGCAAACCTTTTCACGTCAAGCCGCTAATTAGAGATCCAATTAAAGGAATTCCTAGTGATGCAAGCAATCCAAGAAATTCCTCGTTTTGTTGTTGATGCCTTGTCAGTTTAATAGGGCAGCAACCTTTTGACTTGATTATCTTTTGTCTTTGCGGTGGTGTTAGCTCACTTGATTCAAGTAGTGCTTGTTTTTTGTCGCTAGGGATAGTTACCATTCCATTTCCGAATAGTTTACCGATTCCAGTAATCGCCAAACCGCTAAGTGCTCCTGTTGCTAGTGGTGCTAATACTTTCGGATCGAGTCTAGCAACTGTCGGTAATATTGTTTTAGTCAACAAAACCAACTAATACCCCCAAAAAGCATCCATTCTTGGACTGAGATCTCATCTGCGATTTTGATATATTCAGTTCCAATCCATATCCATTGGATTTAGCTTTATTAATATTCTTAATCTGAGTAGCTGTCAACAACAAAGGAAAACCCCCAGTTAGTTGATTATTCTTTAGCCTGAGCGTTAATTCACTTTTGTTTTCATATGCTTTTGCCAGACTTCGTTTCTGGCCATCTGTAAAATCTATCGAATACTTTACGTAAGTCTTATATATTATAAGTTAGATTAAACTACAGCCGTTAGGCTGGAGGATACGCTTTAGCTTAGACTACCACCAATTCATTTCCGACAGTATAAATAACTACATCTTCTTCATAGAGAACCAGAGCATAAATTTTATAAGGAGCCCCCGGAGATATATTTAGCTTATATCTCAAACTTTGTTGTTTTGGATCAATACTGACTTCATTTCCCTTGTAACTCAAATCGAAAAGAGTTTTAAAACTACTCACGTTTAGTATAGTTTCAGTGTTTTTATCATTTTGTTTGTAAGAATAATTAATAACATCTCTGAATATTTTGATAATATTATCATGGCTGTATTCAGTTTCTGGATAATATACGCCGTTTCCAACTTCCAGTCTAGCTGATTGTAAATAGCAATTAGTATTAGCAGCATTTACCTTAAACGTATCCAAAAGATGAGGATTTTGTGCTTGAGAAGAACTCTTGTCTGACCTTTACAGATAAACAAAAACATGGTTTGGACTTTTAACTCCAGCCGTTATTCTAAATACGGATTCGGTTAGTTGAGAACTTCCGCTTTCGTGTATCATTTCACGACGATAAGTCCATCTTGTTGATGTCATATGATTTGAAATAACATAAGCCAAACCATCTGAGTTAAATATCATTTTAGGTATCCACAAAACTAATTTATTAATAACCACCCGGCCATCATCACCAGCAGCTTTGAAAATTAGCACATCATCAGCCGCCGGTTGCAAGTTAATCTGAATTTGACCTGGAGGAAGCATGTTGGTTTCCAAACTTTCAAAGAAGGAATAATTGTTTAATGGAATTATAGAATCCACTTTTTGATTAGTTATGATTAAAGCATGGCGAGCTGCAAATCCTAAATTATAACTAGCTTGATCATCTCGAGATTCTGCCACAGCCGTGGTATCTAAATAAAAGTATTCATTTGTTCCGGTTGTTTTTGTATAATCACCAGATATACAAATACAAATACAAATGCAAATACCTATACAAATACATATACAGATGATATATTATATGATAAACGCTCTTCTTGCGAACTCCCCGATAATCTGCAACAAGATCATATCCATTGTGAGTCCCACATTCGAAACAAATACGTTCTCCGTTAAAAACTCTGCATGTGCTATTACAATTTGCACATGCATACGTGCAATTATAGCAAAGTCTATACCCAACACAATCTTTACAATGATGTCTTCTTGTCGACTATGTAAAACAAAAAGCAATCCATGCAAAATTCAGAAGAATCAAAAACACCTAATACTCTCTTACAATATATGCAGTTTACCATATAATATACTAGTATTATTATTAATTTAATTAGGGCTTAAAAGATTAAGAATAGTATAATATTATACGGTATACACAGATGACAAAGAAAGTCTCAGGAAAGATTGCGAGAAGCAGGCTTTGTTGGTTGATTTTGAGGGTACAAATAAAATTGACAAAGAACTATTATTTTTTGCAAACTTTAAGGAATTATAACTGAAGCCCAAAAGATGAAACTACCATGGAAAATAAAAAAAACCAGATTAAATAGATTGCGCGATAAAATTATCACACGAGCGACTGACGGTCCCATAGATTTTTTCATTTATTACTACTGCAAGTTATTGAAAGAGGGAATTGATATTATTTTTTATGCTGGTTAAATTAATATTAATTAATTAATTAATTAATTAATTAATTAATTAATTAGGGCTTAAAGAATCTTTTCTATACACTTATTATATAATGAGTGTAAAATAAATCGGTTTTCTCTGTAGATATTTTGGATAGATTAAGATTAAGTCCACTCGTTCCGCTTCGTCTGACGCGAAAACAAGTTACAGAATTCCTCAAGGCGGAATTACAAAGAACTAAAGGATTTAAATTATGTTTTACTTTGAAAATGATTTCGCTAAATCGGCTGGAGACAAAGGTGTGGATTTTGCAACTGTATACAAAACAGCTTTCTTTGCATCAAAGGCGTCAATAATCTTAGGTAAAAACGATATCAAGGGAGCTTTAGATACAGCAACTGATGAAATTATGAGTAGAAGTGGAAGCTGGCTCTCCGAGGGAAGTGGCTGGGTAAATGAATCAGTGGACATGCATTATGTAAACAGGGTGAAGTATAAGCCTTTGAGGGTAGCTCTTATTTGAAGTTACCAAAAAATCTTTCTCACCCTAGGAAAGGTATAATAAATATAAAAAATAAACAAGATGATGTATGCTTCAGATGGTGCCATTTGGCATATAAATTTCTAGAAGCAATACATCCAGAAAGAAAACAAAGTACAAAACGCATATCGGAGATCTTGATTACAGTGGAATTACATTTGCTGTTACATTAAAACAAATCCCAAAAATAGAAAAACAAAATAATATATGTTTTAATATTTTTGGATATGAAAAATGTGGGGCGTATCCTCTGTACATATCACAAAACAGAGCTGAAGAAGAATGCGATATGCGTTTGATTGTCGAAGAAGAAAAAAACCATTATGTGTGGATAAAGAATTTCAACAGTTTAATGTTTAATCAAACATTACACGAAGGGAAAAAATGGTTTTAAAATCTTGCCTGCAATGCTTTACATTAGAAAAAGTCTTGGAAAAAGTATTTCTCTAAATGGCAAGCAAGCAATAAAAATGCCTTTTCTTTTGCGAGTGAAAAGGTTTTCTTTGAAAACTATGATAGGCAATTAATGGTTCCATTTGTTATATATGCTGACTTTGAAGCAATAACAGAAACAATCTCTTCAGCTGCTAATAATTCAAAACACTCGTATACAAATGCTTATCAGCAACATACTGATTGTAGTTATGGATACAAGGTTGTCTGCTGCTATGATGACAAATATTCCAAACCGGTTGTTACATACAGAGGACCAAATGCTGTTTATAAGTTTTTAGTTCAAATGATAGAGGAAGAAAAATATTGTTAAACAACTGCGAATACATGTTTTAAGAAAGATTTGACAATGACAGCAGCAGAAGAAAAATAATTTAGGACGGTTTATAAATGTCATATTTGCGATGAACGATAAATGACGTGTGATAGAGCAGTTAGAGATCATTCTCATGTAACTGGAAAGTTTAGAGGAAGTGCTCATGATGCATGCAATCTCAGTTTCAGACTAACTAAAAAGATACCTGTTGTATTCTATAATTTGAGGGGTTATGATGCTCATTTTATAATGCAGCACATCGGAAAGTTTAAAAAAGCGATAAATGTTATACTAAATAACATGGAAAGGTATATGGCTTTCATGTTGGGTCCAAATTTGGTGTTTATAGATAGTTTCCAGTTTACGTCTCAGTCACTCGATAACTTGGTGAAAAACATTCCGTTGTTTAAATATATCTCTTAAGAATACTCTGATGAAAAGTTAGAACTGTTGAAAAGAAAAAGTGTTTAACCGTATGATTATATGAATAGATTTGAATGCTTCCTGGAGAAACAATTGCCTGAAAAGAAAAGCTTCTACTCCCAGTTAAATGATGAAAACACCTCAGATGCAGATTATTAGCATGCTAAAAAAATATAGAAGACATTCAAGATCAAAAACATGGGAGAATATCATGCTCTGTTTTTGAAAAGTGATGTTTTGTTGCTGGCTGATGTTTTTGAGAACTACAGAAAAATGTGCTTTGAGTATTACAAATTAGATCCTTGTTATTACTTCAGTAGTCCTGGTTTAGCTTGGGATGCTTGTTTGCAAATGACTGGGATTAAACTTGACTTGATTACAGTTATTGATCAATATCTGTTTGTGGAAAAAGGGATGAGAGGTGGCGTGAATTATATTGCGACTAGATATTCGAAAGCTAATAATAAGTATATGGAAAACTATGATAGTAGTAAACGGAGCAAGTATATAATGTATCTTGATGCTAACAACTTGTACGGGTGGGCGATGTGCCAGCCGCTACCAACTGGTAATTTTAAATGGGTTGATAAATTTGAAGAAGGGAAATCAAACTATAGTGTTGAGTGTGATCTTGAATATCCCGAAGAGTTACATGACTTGCATAATGATTATCCTCTCGCTCCGGAAAGTCTAAATATAAAAGATGAGTGGTTGTCGGACTACTGCAAGAACTTGAAAAGTAAGTTTGATTTGGGAACAAGTAAAATAAGGAAACTTGTTACTACATTGAAAGATAAGGAAAATTATGTTACACATTATTGAAATTTAAAGTTGTATGAAAGTTTGGGGCTGAAAGTGAAAAAGATACACAGGATACTCCAGTTTGATGGGTCCCAATGGTTGAAAGTGTATATCGACTTTAATACTACAAAAAGGACAGCTGGTAAAAATGCTTTCGAAAAAGATTTCTTCAAGCTTAATAATAATTTAGTTTTTGGCAAGACGATAGAAAACCTGAGAAAAAGAGTTAATGTCATGCTGACGCATGACGAGGAAGTTCTTTTGAAATATGCGGCAAGACCATCGTTTATTTCTTGTAAGATGTTTAGTGAAACTTGTTTGCAATCAATAGGGTAAAGAAAATACTGATCTTAAATCGCCCTATTATGTTGGTATGTGTATTTTAGACTTGTCAAAATACTTGATGTATGATTTCCACTACAATTATGCCAAAAACAAATATAATAAAAAAGTTAAGTTGTTGTTTACTGACACTGATTCTCTGTGTTATGAAATTAGGAAAGAAGATGTGTATGCTGATCTTTACAAAGACAAAGAACTTTTTGATAACAGTGATTATGATCCAAAAAGTGAGTTTTACTTCAGCGATAACAAAAATGTTATTGGCAAGATGAAAGACGAAGCCTGTGGTGCGGTGATCGTAGAGTTTGTTGGATTGAGGAGCAAGTCATACTCCTACATTTTGGCTGATAATAAAGGGACAAAGAAATGCAAAGGTATCAAAAAATGTCTTAACAGATAACACATGATAACTACAAAAATATTTTATTCACAGCAACAAAAGCTCATCATAAAATGAAAGTTATCAGATCTAACAAACACAAGCTGAGCAGCTATGAAATTAATAAAAGAAGTTTGTCCGCATATGATGACAAAAGATACATATTAGACAATGGTTGGGATACATTAGCATATAAATAATACTTATTATATATGGAACAAAAATGTGTAGAAACAGTATGCAAACAAGTCAAAAAATATCGAAACCACCGATTGAGGCCGGTGGTGATGAGAAAAATAAAGGAATAGTGTATTTCAACTTGTATGGAAAGATGGAACTAATAAAGCTTTGGCAAAGTTCAAAATAGGAGACAAGGTTAAAATTAGCAAATATAAAAGAACGTTTGAAAAAGGTTATACTCCAAATTGGACGGAAGAAATATTTGTTATTGATGAAATTCAATATACAAATCCTGTGACGTACACAATAAAAGATTTGAACAACCAAAACATAAATGGAAGCTTGTATATATTGGAAATGTTAAAAGCTGATCAAGAAATATTCAGAATTGAAAATGTTATACGACGTGATTACAAAAAGAAACAATCATTAGTCAAATGGAAGGGTTACAATGAGGGCACCGTTTAAGGATATTCAAGACATAAAAGTGCGTTAAAGATATGAAAATATAATATATTACTTTATATATGGAACAAACATTTGTGGAAGAGATATGTGAAACACTTGAGGAGTTGAAAGGCAAACATAGGAAAGCATTGTTGGCATGCAAACAGGGTCGGGTGGAATATGAGGTGATTCGTGCTGATTTTCTAGATACTAGGATAAGTCAAATTAACAAGCGAAACCGATTACTATCGGAAATGGATTATTATCTAGAAAAACTATATCATATCAATAGAAAGCTTTTCAATTTGAAACGCAAAATACGCAAATACAGAAAAATAAAATATTCCATGATTGAGTGTGATATGTATAGTGATGACGAGGATGATTACCCTGTTCCTTCTGATTTTGTTTAACAGCCAAGAAAGACCCGATGCCGTTTTGGGTCATGTGATTTGGAAACTTCGCCAAAAGTAGATTCACGCAAAATCGGAAAATAAAATAGTTGCACCCTTCCAAAATAGTAGCAAGTTATGTTATCAATTATTTGCGAGTAGTATACAACCTGGGGCCTGTTCCTTCCGACTTTGTTTAACAGCCGAGACTGAAATCATCTACAGTGTTGGGTTTAAAAGATATTGATTACCTGATCTACAGTTGTTTTATTTGGGGTTGATTAAAAAAGTAGCAAGTTATATCAATTATTTATAAGTAGTATAGAAACTGGCGGTTTTGTGGTGTGTGTGTGTGTGATGGGGGGAAGTGTCCCAAAACCGCCAGTTTCTATACTACTTCTATTTATCAGATAACGCCCAAAACGCCTCGTAAGCAAAATGTATAATAGTAGCTGCGTATATTACATTGGTTTCATATGATGACATGTGTTTGTATGATTACGTCGTATGTTGACTCGGTCTTCTTTGTACGACAAGGAGGAATGGAACCTGGTATTTTTAACGGTTACGAATATCGACGATCAATTCCGATGTACTCTGATCTGAACGGAAAAGACCGAACGATTATTCGGCGTAATTTATTATTCTACTTGTAGTGTACATGACACAATACATCACGGATCTGTAGCATGGTCAATGACATTTCCTTTGTATTTGCACATGTGTAAATCCTTTAACGGAAAATAAATGGTGTACTCTAACTACCAGTTATTGGAAGTAAGAGTATGGCTGGTAGCTGAAATGGACATAATACAAAACAGAGTATGGGCTGCGCCCATTTCGATGTTTAAATCAGCCAACTCGATGAGACTATCTCTGCCTATTACGTATTACACTCTCACACTGCAAGTTATGTAATAAATATAGGTGAAATAAACACAAATCGAAACCAGACAGATACAAAGTTATACAAGTGTAAAAGAAGAACAATGTCGGGAAGACTGACATTGTTTTCGGTTTTAATGGTAATACATATGTATATATACATATGCCATTAGAAGAGTGAATGGCTATGCGCGAGTTTGATAAAGATGTAATCACCCGATTAACCAGCTAAAGAAAAACATGAAAGAACACTGATATGACGACAGCAACACCGGTGTAGCGAATTAGCTAACGTTCAATCTGTGCAGGCGAACTTCTAAAAAGACACGCCAGTCCGTCAGATAATCGAGGTTTGACGTCGGTTATTTCAGACAAGAACCTCAAATCGATCCATTGTGGCGCGGATAAAGTGCAAAAAAAGCGATTCATGTAAAAACAGTCATTTGGGAGATATATGGCAGTTATTGTATATCTATTTCTTTAAAGCAGCATTTCCACTTTCCAAAAATACTCCACGAGTGTCCGCATTAAAACATGTTTTGATTCTACCTGCAACATTGCTATACATTGCCATCCGTTTCTGATCTGTTCACATTTTTGGTCTGGCGATGTACAGCGTAGTTTTTAAAGTTGCCAAAAAAATAGTGATTTTGTCTTTTTTTGCAACACACTTGTTTTTATCGACAGCAACGAGTAAGCGCATTAAATGAATATTCGAAACAAAATTCGTGAACATCAAATTGAATTTAGGATATGTTATGTCCGTTGTCAATCCCACAAGTTTTATGTGAACAAGTATATACAGAGCGGCTTGTCAAAATAGACACGTGTACATACTTTGACCATAATGGTCCTATACCATCATTTAAAACGGGTGACCATATATCATATATGTCCTATAGTACCATACTCAATGTGGGTGACCATTATGATCCTAAAGTGCCACTTTTCAGGGTTTGTGACAATAATTTCCTGTAGCGAAACCACTATTGACGTAATTAGATTTGAGAATTGTTTAACTTGCTTAATTAGTAAATTTGCCTGAAATTGCAAAATTCGTCATGTAACGCTCTATTTTCGTAATAGTTTTCTGCTATTGTTTTCTATGACATTTAATTTTATGGTAGGTATCTATTATTTAGATACCTACCATAAAGATAGTACAACTAATAACCATTGGTACTCAGAAAAGTTTGATTAACCTTATAATTTCGTTTCGATAAGGTATATAAGGAATCCGGGGAACAATACAAAGTATCGCTTAAAAATTAAAAAAATAAATGGGAAGCCTTCTGCGGTATTTCCACATTTATTTTGGCAGGGAAATTAACATTTACCAAATAACACGACTAAATAATCAAATAAAACAAACGGCATTCTCGGTAAAACCTGTTTAATTCAATTAAAATAAACGTAATCCCCAGTTGCACTGGGTACAACACACAGTAAATCAAGGTAGAACGCGCGCATAAAGGGAGATAATCCAACAAAGTACAGATACAAATTAATTCTGTATGATATAAGAAAGGGAAGTAAATCTAATAACTATCGGTACTCAAAAGGGTTGATTAATCTTGAAATTTTGTTTCGATAAGGTTTATAAATAATCCGGAGTACAATACAATATAGCGCTTGAAGGACTTTATTTAAAAATAATTAAAAAAAAAAAATGGGAGGCCTTCTGCAAAAATCTCTATATTTATCTAATTGGGAAATTAACATTTGTTAATCACCATGACTAAGTATCGAACAAAACCAACAGCATTCCCGGTAGAACCTTTCTAATTTAAATTAACTAAACATAACTCTCAATTCCACTGTGTACAACACACAGTTATAAAACGCGAGCATAAAGGGAGGTAATATAAAAAAGTACAGAGCTATACGCTATTTGGTGAAGTCCTAAAAATATGGACAAAGAACGTATGGTATGATAGTACTATCCTACAAAGAGAATAGCACATTTTAGGATATATAATATGGACGGGTGGTATAACTGCATGTAAGTAGATAAAATGAATGAATGAATGAATGAATGAATGAATGGTATGTTACGGCACGCCGACACATAAATAGGTCATATTGTGCGCAAAAACCAATGAACCATGAAGGGATGAAGTAGTAATTAAAAATAATGTAAACCTATAAAGATAAATCTATCTACAAATAAGGGATGATATGGTAGTAATATAAACAATATATATATGTAAATCAACAAATGCCCGCCAAGCATGTAAGTAGATATACACGTATGTAGGAATATATGTGTATAAGTACAATGTGCAGGTATGTAAGCATACATGTGATTGAGTGTTAAGGTAGTAGAACATTTTACGCTATATATGACATTCAATGTAGGAGAAAAGGAATAAAACATGTAATACGAACACCCATGCAACTAAACAGTCGATGTAAACATACGCGATGTAAATTCGAAACAGCAAATGCACCTTTTAGGCCATACGTATATGACCGGCGTAACTCTCTGCTTCGGGTCAATAGTCATTCCCTTGGATGAATAGTTTTAACCATTGACCTCAACAGAAGTAGGCAATCGTATACTATATATACTATATATAGCGACTGGCTCTCTCTTTTTTGAAATAGGTCTAGGACGAACATGTATAATATGGATATAAACAGTAGAAAACGGAAACCCGTGGCTAATGTACAAACTGGGAATGTCGCTATCACGAGACAGATAAATTTCCTCCCAACCCGCCACCCATTTCAACTTGTATGCAAGTTATTACTGAATTCAAATTAAGGGGAATATGCGAGTCAGGACATTTGATTAAAATATAAAGCAAGCAATAAGGAAATCAAAATAACGTATTCCCGTTATTTTCAAAATATGATCAAAGGGAGACAACAGTTGTTTCTTTACGAAAATAAGGCATTTAAGTCATCACGAAAATAACGCGTTCACGTTACACCCCTGAATGATAACGTGTAAATAGTAATTATCATTTTGTTGAATTTTAAAAAGTGTAGCACTTTCTTTAAGTGAGGGGATGTTGTCACAAAATGGTCTGTGGTAGATCGTATTGGTCGTACATAGCTCTTGTAAGCACTTGACGACATATGTCAGTCACAGGCTAATCCATTGTTCAGTTGGAACATATTCACCATTTGTATAATATATTCGTGTTACATTGGAAAGCGAAATTTTTTATAGCGTTGTTAGGCGGAGTTTAGGCAGGGCCGTTTAATACATGTGTATGTGCGTTAATGCATGCAACATTATAAAGGGCAACATTATTGTTTAATAGTTTTTTCGTGTAGATAAGAAAATTGACTCTGTTGCCACGTGTGTCATGGAATGAACGTGGGAAATGATTGTTTGGGCGGAACCTTGTGTTATAAAGTGCATTGTTATCCAGTAGTGGCCGGGGATATTGAAAGTATTATATAATATTTGATTTCGTTTGGAAAGGATGGGATTGACAGGCAATATGTGGTCAGTATATCTGTTTTATTAAATGTTATTGTACATTTTTATTCAATGTGCGTCGCCATTTTGTATGGTGATGTTACATCCGGTCAGCTTTTACATGTTTCTCAAACAATAACTTGATACAACTAGCATATGAAGTTAAATTTGTTAGGTATAATTATTGCAGTCGATCATTAATTGTAATGCAATATTATATTGATAACGTTGTATATTAGATGCATTCGTTAACGGTGGTTAACGGTGATATGATATACTTGTATATATGCCGATGCGTATAAATGGCGCTGTAGAATACGTATACATTTCTACACATTACAATTAAAGAGTGGCTAAGATATATTTCCTAGATAATGATTTGTTTGGGCAACGATGATTGTATAACATGTTTGTTTTAATGAACCGACTTCTAAAAGTATGTATCATTACGCCTAAGCCTCCCGGAGTGGAGCTAAGCCTTTTGGCTATGTAGACCCTCTAGGTGATTCAGAGCATAATGTAATGAGCGGGTGGAGACGATCCTCGTACCTGGACAACATGGTCAGGTGTTCATATAAGCAACAACCTCCGGGACACGTGGTTGGTCCGTCATCAGACCTCAGTGGAAGAACTTCACCACACAACCTCGATGGAGGCTATTTCATCGCGTCGTAAACCTTTATAGAAGGCTTTTGGTGACAATCAACGTTCACAGGAGTCGCGCATCATGTTCATCGAGTTACGCGCATCATATACATCACCTTAGATCATGTCTCTGTGTAACGTTACTGATCATACACATTGTTGTTACTTCAACAACACCTCCGTGTCCTCTATAGACAGTCGACATATTCATTATTAGTGATAATTCTACGACATTCTTATACGTTCATGAGAACTGTATTTTTTAATTCTTCTTCAGTGTATTCGCTTGTTTTTCTTTGATATTTTTATATATATTTAATATATTTTAAAAGTTGCATCAAGATTATGTAAATGCAGTCACCGACATTGATTCTATCCTGAGTTAGTCAAAACCATTTGGGTCATCTTGCGACAATGTTGCATGGTCGATCATTTAACTTCCTACATAATGGTGAACTATTTACAGACGGACATTATTCATAGTTCTAGGCTAGCAAATATGTTCGTACATGTGGACGCACAGACATGTATACTGAAACTAATTATACTGCACGGACGTCCTTCTTCCTTCGTACCGAAGTATACACAAACGAATGCGAGGGATATATAAAGAGGAGAGTAATTATTTTGCTCGGCCAAGCAAGTATAATTGTAAGACGTACGCACAAGCAAAATACATTCCTAGGTATACTGTACAGACGGGCATATTACTTCGCACAAATGAGCGCACAGAAAAACACCCTTGCATTATATACAGAGGGATACTAATAATAGTATATTGACTGCACATTGTATTTATTAATATAACGGAATATGTTGACGACAATTAAGGAAAGGTATTCTTGGCTAGTTGAGTGTTTGTTCTACGATCTATTGAAAAATACAAAGATATTTAATTGAAATACCTTTCTGTCGGTCACGTTGTCTTGAAGTTCGACGAATCTCAGAATCATACCAAGGTTTATCATCTAATATTTACGTGTTTGAAATAATTGTATAAACTTACCCTGAAATTATTGCATGGAACTTAATTATTCTTATGAAGAAAGGATCAGTCAGTATATTGTATACGTGTGTTTAATTTGATAAAATCACTTTTCATAATTCCAAAATCGTCTTGTAGCAGATGGTGTAGTAACTTGAAATTAAAACAAAAAAGGTATGTACCAAAATGGTCGATAACGTCATGTGATGTTTTAAAAATTCTAAATTCATGTGCTTCTACTTAAACTGGCATGACTACTGGATCAATTACAGTTGAAACATTGACATTGAGTTTGGTAGGTTTGGTAATTTCGTGAGATTGAGATTGGTGAGATTATTAATCAACAGTATATCTGTCAATTGGTGGTTGTGTTTAACTGGTCCTCATTTACATCTTAAACTATAATTATACGCTGTGCTCTTTCTAACGATTGCTCAATACTTAAATATATTTCAGAAGAAGCCTACATCACTCTTCGGTTTACGGTACACGGTGTAGGTAAGTATAGCTTCATTACGACCATTAATTTCAATCCATATAGATTCTGGTAATATGTTCAAGTTTATTTGGACAAAGTATGATGTCCTTTCAGGTACTTTCTCCTTTCATACTTTTTTATATATCACAGTAGCGTTGCCTGTGCAGTGTGGCGGTGGTAAAACGTCTTCCCGTGCTTGCAATCAGAAAGGTTGTTCATTCCGCTGAACCCGGTATTTATATACAGATATCAGTGGTACATTCTTAAATACTTTTCGTCTTCTAACTTTAATTTCGATATGTGGTTCCACTACTCCAGACTTCAGTTTCTGAGTAAAGTTTAATCACCCTTAAGATGTGTTGTCTTCGTTTTAATGTAGTCTTTTGGCTATTCCTGTGATACGCAGGCTTCATAACTACTCTCAAATACATTCCTTTAGTTTTATTTCGCCCGTTGATTTCTCGTTTAGGCCAAAGTATTGTGTTAAAAACCATACGCCACTGGCCATGGAATGGTATGAAAATAACACTTTGAAGGTTCATGTTCACAGTCATATGCATACCATCTTGGGATGGCTAAAATTTACCTATTATTGCCATTTTAAATATTGAGGTCTCCTCATCCTGGGGCTAGAGGGCATGAGCGGTAACAAGCATGTCACTACCTCAGTCAAACCGAGTCTGCAATATTTGTTGTATTTGTCGTATTCGGCGATTTCCGAATTTCTCCTGTCATACACTTTATTTGTACATTTACAGATACATTTATATCAAGCGAAATTGTTCACTTTATAGATTGCAAACTATTCTGTCAATGTGGGTATATATTTGAAGATTTGTTATCTTTTGTTTTTGTTTAGTTTTTTGTTTGTGATTTTGTTTTTTTGTCAGTATAATTTATTGCATTGTTTCATGATTTTTTTAACAAATATTTAACAGTCGTTTTGGTAGGATTACTCAAAACAAAACAATGCGTGTAAAAGCTGTAGTATAGGAATGAATGATCCAGAATCATACTCTCACTTTTATATTTAGAATCCTAAAATGAGATATAGGGACCAAAAGAAACCACAGCATCCAAACACAATGAGATCGTAGTTCCGCACTGTACTACAAATAAGGAGCAATATGTAATAAATTATACAATGAAAAAGACAAAATACGACAAAAAGGGTGGTGAAAACAGGGTTACCGACTTGTAACGGTCAGTAGACAATAAGGCTGGAATCGGTTTTATGTGCACACAATTCTCGCTATTATCCTGTCTTCAGCGCCCATATAGACAGGATAGTGTAAACAAAACATCATCCTATCAAAAGGAATTATCTAACAATAAAGTCCATGTACAGAGAAACTAACAAAAGAAACACTAAGATGTTGTTGTGCAGCTATATAAATAGAAAATAAGAAACATCTCAGGATGTATCCCGAATTGTACTGAACAACCACATCAGTTGAAGCCAAAGAGAAACTCAATCTAGGGTACGACCAGAAAACCCGAGGGACAAAAGCTCATGTATATCTATCTACCTCCCTTGGTCGTGGTTTCAGTAGGTGCAATCAAAGAGTCCCAAGAGGTTGTCCATCGCACAAGGGAAACGTGAAGTGTAGTGACTGACTGTAGAGGGGTCAATCACTAAACATGCAGTGCGTTGTAATACTAAAGGGTCGTATCCTTTTCTGACGAACTTCCTGATTAATTTTGAAAAGTTGTCGTCAGAAAACCCGCCAGATCACTTTAACTTTCGAAGTGTATAGACCACATCTCCTTCAAATAAGGGTTGTGATATACCTAGTCTCAGAATAGTTATAAGGTTAGTGGTGTACTTCTTAAGTCGGTTTTCGTTGCGGCGGTAGAATTTTGAGCAGTGTATGTCTTAAACAGTTTGACAATCAGTGGTAGTGCTTGAACACGATGACAATCAGGTGTATGTAACACGATGACATTCAGGTGTACTGCTTGAACACGGTGACAATCTTGTATGTTGATTGAACACGATGACACTCAGGTATATTGCTGGAACACAATGACAATCAGGTATATTGCTTGAACACAATGACAATCAGGTGTATTGCTTGAACACGATGACACTCAGGTATATTGCTTGAAGACAATGACAATCAGGTGTATTGCTTGAACACGATGACAATCAAGTATATTGCTTGATCACGATGACAATCGGGTATATTGCTTGAACACGATGACAATCAGGTATATTGCTTGAACACAATGACAATCATGTGTATGACTTGAACACGCTGACTATCACGTGTATTTCTTGAATACGATGACAATCAGATATATTGCTTCAACACGCTGACAATAAGGTATATTGCTTGAACATGATGACAATCAGGTGCATTGCTTGAACACAATGACAATCAGGTATATTGCTTGAAGACGATGACAATTAAGTATATTGCTTGAACATGATGTCAATCAGGTATATATCTTGAACACGATAACAATCAGGTGTATTGCTTGAATACGATGACAATCAGTTATATTGCTTGAACACGATGACAATCAGGTACATTGCTTGATCACGATGACAATCAGGTATATTGCTTAAACACAATGATAATCGGATGTATTGTTTAAACACGATAACAATCAGGTATATTGCTTGATCACGATGACATCCAGGTGTATTGCTTGAACACGGTGACAATCTTGTATGTTGATTGAACACGATGACAATCAGGTATATTGCTAAATCACGATGACAATCAGGTATATTGCTTGTACACAATGACAATCGGGTGTATTGCTTGAACACGATGACAATCAGGTATATTGCTTGATCACGATGACAATCAGGTATATTGCTTGAACACGATGACAATCAGGTGTATTGATTGAACACGATGACAATCAGGTATATTGCTTGAACACGTTGAAATAAAAACTCGAGAAGGATGTATCTGCTAAGACACTGCTTAAAGAGCGCATTATTGCAGTTACCAATAATGATACAATAACATCAGGCAACTACGGCATTCCGTATTGGAGTGTAATAGCAATAATACGTTTCATTTCTTTATTCATTACTTCTTATCTGAGATATGTTGAACTACTTTATGTTTTTCAAAGGTTGTATACATGTAACTGTTCGGCTGTCCATTTAGCATGTGGTTGACAGCACGATGGTTGAACGCATATATATCGTAACTCACATATTTTATAAAACTGGCTTTTGTTATAATACATATCACAGACATAATGCAATATCACAACAAATTTGAGCTTACAATTGAAATGTTGTTGAGAATGCGTTAATTTACATAAATATTATTGTTTGAATAGACTGGAATATATAGCATAAGGTTAATAAAGCATACGGTATTTCCCACATATGTTATGGTCCTTCTGAATGATGGACAATACATTCAATTAAAGTTTCACCTATATACAATTACCAATTCAATTCAAAAATGTTTATTCCAAGATTTACATATGTAAACAGCAATGGATATATAGAAATACATCATATTTAACGATCAGTATGGCGAGTAAGCGACAGAAAAGATAAAGAGAGATACTTCATGATAGTCTGTGATAATGTAGAGTTATACAAGTACTTCCATATTTTTATGACAAAAAAGGGTAAATATATAAATAATATTACTACCAACTAAGTTAACACTCAGTTGTATATTATCTAAATTTGAGCACCGTTATATAGTGCCTATAAAGTGGGAGAACAACTTTCAGATTAACTTTATCCCTTGAAATAGGTACATTTATCGTACGTTATTTTGACACTAAGATTTATAGATTTTGTTGTAAACAGACGTCGAACAACAGGAATATGATAGCATCGTTAACAATATATGTCCTGACCAACGCTTGGTATAATGACCTAATGTATGATTTTATGAATGCTCTATTTACAACTGGAACATAGAAACACTGACCGTTTACGTCATCCAAAATTATTTTAATTGTATATGCCCCGCTATGTACTTTTTATCTTGACATAATTAACGTGCATTCTTGAAGAAACTAACCTATCAAATAACGGCAAAATGACTCTACAATACCGTTTATAAAACTCTATCCAAGTGTTCCGGTCATATAATAATGTACATGTGCCGATTGACAGTATAGGTATTTCAAGTGTGTTTTTTCAAGTCGATAGTGTCTATCGAGTTGGGATGCTTAAAATATGGAAGTTATATATATAACGATGACATTGCTGCAGTTATGGAAAACACATGTTTCTTTAAGGTCAACTTTAAACAGATTATAAGAAACCGAGAAAATATGAATATAGCCGATGATATCGAAACGACAGCTTGACTATCTTGATAAACTACTTTATCACATACTTCCCTGTAAATACGTTTTTTTGGATTATACGATACGACATATACCTAGCCAGTCATATCCATCAGGATTTCGTTGCCGGGCAATACAGCCGGGCAATACAGCTTTATTGCACGCATGAAATATAAGGTGAACAAATGGCTGCTTTCTGCAAATGTTATGCCCCATATTGGGTAAGTTTTCCTTTAATGACCACTTTTTAGCCAGTATGTTTTTGGAAAAAAATACGACTTATTGTCATCCCTTGATCGGCGTCTGCGTATTTGGTTCAGTTTTATGTTAAGGTGCACTTATTTCAGTAACTATAACAGATACAGCTTTGAAACTTTGCTTGAGCATGCTATTTCCTGACGCAGGCCATGCAATACTGGTTTCCACTTAGGAAAATCTCATGATCAGCCCTACGTTTTCCACATCTATAACAAAAATCAGTGTCAAACATTCAAAAAACCAAACTGTATAATATCTTACCACTACAAACCACTTCTTCCAAATACATGTCCACCTACCCCAGCCATTTGTCACATTTCACTGATCGTATCAGATTCTTTTTTGATCTTTTTCTTTACTTAAATCAAACTAACTCAATATTCTAAAAATCTTCATACCATTCTAGAAATATATATCATCAGCAATTAATGCAAACACTTAATTATGTTTTGATATCTTACGTATGTGCCTTTTTTCTCAAGTTACTATTGTTTACTGTTGACATATAATTTTTTATACTTTTTAAAATATTTCTACATTTTTGTTATATAATAAAACTTTGCAAATAAATACACATATTTGTTTTCTCCTTTTGAATAGATTCTGCGCCGCCCTGATGCTTTGCATCAGTTTCTTCTTGTATATTCTTGTAGTTGTATTACTTATCAAAACACCGTTTGTAAAAGTGCTGTGGTAAAGGGAATACCGTAACTGATATTTTACTAGTTATTGTTTACGTTTAAACACAGTGTCTTGCGATTTTCCACATTAAAGCACCCCCGATTGTAATGATTAGATTAAATGGACATTACCGGCATGTAGACAGTAAATGCCTCGTACCGTTTCTTGTACATCCGTTAGTTTTGTAACATTAGTTATGTTTTGAAAACTAACTTTTTCAGTAAAATATGTTTTTAAACGTGTTTTATTGTCGAATTATCCGTTATAAAATCCTGCTAAATTAAATATAAGCTTCCCCATCGCTTAATGGAATTAAGTCGGGACCATGTAATGTTAACTTTTCTCACTTCTCGGTGAAATAAAATCTGTTATTCACTCCAAAACAACAAAGGTTCTAATTTATTTAATATCAAAGTGATACAACTTGTATATTCACATTCGTCAACACATAACTTTTCTCATTTCTCGGTGAAATGAAGTCTGTTATTCATTCCAAAACAACACATAATGATATCCTCTATATACTATGTCTATGAAATAACAAATCGGTATATTTCTCGTTGTCATGTTTAATTGATAAATTGATAGAAAATGATAGTGTGGATGTTGCCATTATAATTTCTTTAAAGCAAATACACATTTGACCGGTGATATATCTGGGGAATTAACTGTACGTGTCTTTACTTTATATATATTAAGCAGGTGTTTTGATCCACAATTACTCCTTCCGATAAAACATATCTTATATTTTCAAGTTTTGTTTATATATATGTATTTTGCAGAAGTGAAAATATAGAAAGGTAATACAAATAGTATAACCGGTGAATAACCTAATATAAATGCTGTCTGTAAGAACTCCATGTACTACATGTGCACCAAAACTATAAAATAGGGCTAAATATAAATATAAACAAAACTCACCTTTCATTCTTTCTGAAAAATAGAAAAACTTAGAATTAGCATAATTAAGAAACGTGTATAATAAACGAGTGTATGTATTGCGTGATTATATTTGATAATATAATTTAATGCAACAAGTAGTTCAACATGCTGACTGGAATAAAAGTATGTGCATGAATTGAATCATAATTCCTAACTTACTTCCAAATACATTTTACGTCGATTAAAACATGCATGTTACAGATTATTGCCCGATTCCGGTATTATACATTCCTGATCTAGTTACAATGTCGCCATTTTGTGTTCCGGTTCATTACATTGGCAAAATGGTAAGCTGGAATACAACAATGAACCAGCCTGTAACATAAAGTGTATATGTCAAGTTAAACACGACACGGAACAGGAGACAAACATGAACAAGAAAATCATCTACAATATTTGAAACATTGTACAACGAGAACAATGTTTTTAAAATACCATAACATACAGATGTTCCTAGGTAGAGTCGTGAATGTAGTAATATCAGTGTTGTAAATTGTGCTAGGGGGATTAGTACATTAAACTGATCGTTCCCAGCACCGTCACTACCGTCTGTGATCATTACATCATTTGTTTCTATTTTCGAAACACGAAAAGGACAATTGTCTATTACAAGCGGGCAACATAAACACAATGAATTTACACTGTTAACATGTAATGGACACGAGTGACGTACCCTTATAAGTTAGGAACCGAAGTACCCATAGGATACATACCGGAAGTAGAGGGTCGAAAAACCGGAAGTATGACCTCGTAAGGGAATAATAGATTTAGGAGAGATATATTGTTAAATAATCTTATGTTGTCATGGAAACAAGTGATGACATGCATTGGTGGTGATAATAATATTTTGTTGGACAAAACACTAGGTGCTTCTCTATATCTCCGTTAAATTAATTACAAGGAAAATCCCAAGGGGCGTGTACGCTATTTGTTGGCGTGAATCGTCGAAACATAATATCCCTACTGCGATAAGTCATCGGAAAAACCGTAATGCGTGAGTGGGTAAAAGCCGCAATGTCATTGTAAGTGGGAGGGGCTGACCTCGGGTGACCCGTATATGGGTGGGGCTAGGACATCATGTGACCTATGACGACATGGCTGCACCGAATGCCGACTGCCCCGGCTGCCCCGGACTTCTGGCTTCATATATAAGTGAACTCTGTCGACTATTATATTATATAATATAGTATTGTATTACATTGTATTGTATTGTATGTTATTGTATTGTATTGTATTGTATTGTATTGTATTGTATTGTTATTAATTCAGTTCTTTAAATTTTCTTCCATTTTCATGCACGATAATGATGATACAAACAGAAGTACCATATGACCGTCTTCACAATCTTTTTTTTAAAAAATTTACAGTAAAAAATATATTTTGTATATGCCTGTTTTCCCTTTTTGATGGTGGGTTCAGCATGTTTGACTCTTTACAAGGTGATCAATTACGCTGACAAATGCCCCGAACCGAAGATACTAGGCCAGTAGTAACATACGCATTATTAAAAGCTTCTGAAACATCCCGGTATAATAGCACGTTATATACTGCATTTAAAATAAAGAAACTGCTGAAGATTTACAGAATGTTAACGCATGTTTTACTTGTGTTGCCGTTGCATATTGTATTAATCAACAGCCGTTTACCGTTCCACCCAACATATGTTGACCGTTGCTTTGTTGATAATATACTGTCTCTGTAAATGCAGTTTTCCACTCTTCTTTTGTAAGACCGTAGCAATGTGATTATTTTTTAAATGGTGTCTGTTATATTAGTATATTATTTCATAAGCATTTAAAAGGTATTTTGCACGAAAAATGACAGCATAATTAGAATGAATGAATGAATGAATGAATAAATGGTGTTTTACGGCACGTTGACACACAAATAGGTCAAATTATGCGCAAAAACTGATGAAAGATAAAGAAATGAAGTAGTAAATAAAAAGTAATGTAAATATATAAAGACAAAACTATTTACAAATAAGGGATGATATGGTAGTAATATAAACTATGTATAAATGTAAATCAACAAATGCCCGTCAACGGGTGTATAAACAAGTAAATATATATATAAGAACATATTATAATGATTTATAAAGTCTGATTATTATAATGATTTATATAGCCTGATTTCTTTCAGGAAATTTAAAACAATACTAAAATCTATAGTATCAAATAACTCTTTCATAGTAATAACATTTTAGTACTTTTGACTCTACACATTCTAACAAGATGTGTTTAACCGTTAACGATGCAAAGCAGGGTATACATTCTGATAATTGCTCACCTTGTAATACATATGAATGAGTATAACGTGTATGCCCTATCCTGCACCGGGCTAGGACTACTTCTTCTCGACGAATTAAAAAGAAATGACGATTAAATATGTTTTTCAAAAAAAAACATGTTATTGAGAGTTCTGAAAAACTTGGAAAACGGTGAACGAATTATCAGAATTATGATAAAAAAAGAAGATATGATCATTTGAAGGTTCTGTTGAAACGGATATGGAAGCCGCCATTTTTAGAGCTATGATATCACAGTTCTAAATGACCATATATGGAATATTCATAAATATGAAAATTTACTCATTTATAGGGTTAAACATTAAAGTAACTGTATGAAGAATATGCATAACTAATGGCAATAATGCTTTATATGACCAGTTAAGGAATTGCATTCATTTAAAGTGATTTGATTTGCTTTAAATGATACTTATCAATATTCCATATATGGTCTTATGGAACTATGACGTCAGAGTTTTTAAAATGGGGGCTCCCATATCTATTTTAGAACAAACTTTAAATGATCACATCTTTTTTGTTTATCATCCGATTTTGATAATTCTCTCACCTTTTTGCAAGTTTTTCAGAACTCTCAATATAATAGCTGTTTGGCTGTGTCGCTACATTCCCTTTAATAAATCAACAGAGTGGCATACATACATGCTTATTCATCGCGGATATTTTACATTGATTGTCACAATCTTGATATTTTAAATAAAACAACTGTTGAGTGTTTCAAAAGTAGACCTCTAATGTTGCAGGATGTTTTGAACAGAAGTTGAGCGTTCCACGAACAAACGTTGATTCAATGGTATCGAGTCGTTTGACACTATCCCCTCCTACACCGTTAGAGGTACGAACTTGGAAATATGGTATTTGATTGGAATTTATGTTTAGGTGTGCAATGGATTATTACAATATGAGTACCTTCCCCTGGGGCGGGTCAAGGATGGGAGTAGTTTTACATAACATCTACAATTACATCTACATGCTTAACCGTAGGAGTGTGAAATTATGTATGTATTAGTGTCGCCTCAATGGTCAATACACATATTAAGTGGCTATGGCGTGTTCCCCTCGGTCTTTTTTTCATATAGGGTCACGTTGCAGCCATGTTTATAGACGTTCGTAAAATCCGTACACGGCAGCCATATTTATAGACGTTTGTAAATTTTAGTTTTTAATTGTACGTGTTATTCTAACATAGGTTAAACTATAGTTTTGGTGCACTATAGTCAAGTTAATAGTATAAACAAATGCTTTAAGCTATTATTATTATAAATGATTGATAAATGCAAGCTATGTATAAAATCTAACGGGACGCCGCCAGTTTAAAAGCATTCAAACTTGCCGTGTGTCTCTTTAAAAGGGGTGTAGCTTGATGTATTAATGCAAGGTCTGGTATTTGAAAACTGATATCATATCTTGTAATTTCGGAAAAAAATATAAGCTTGGTGCTCTCTTCATAGCTCTGGATCTATCTCCTTGGCATTGTAGCTATCGTTTTTTAAAAAAAATGTGTATTTCTCCCCCTAAAATGTTTTAAATGTTATTATTTTGTCAACAGGCAATATACGGACACCAACTGGTTGATATTTGATATGTTACGGTTCCAGTAAAGTCTTTTAGATATCATTGAATTATATAGGGAAATCTCAAACATAATTTCCAGATGTCTAATAATTTTTACACAGAATGTGCAATATAAAATCTTTACATTCCAATCTGGGTAGTAGGAGCAATAAATAGTAAAATAAATCCATACAAGGTTAAAAAAGCTTTATTTTTCCTTTTAAAGGCACGTGTATATTGTTTAAGGGGCTACTAAACTGTTGAGGCGTAATAGCAGGAAATGCAACACGAGGTGACTGCGTATGGTTTGAAACCTGTAGTCTCGCGGTTTCTTAATGGTGAAGATTTCTCTTTATATACTTTACTGGAACTTTAATGTCGATATGTAGCGTAAATACGCACACATTGTGGAGAAACTTCGGTGGCAATCAAGTTAAGAAAAAAACCTGCTAAGATCGAACGGGATAAAAGTATCCATAACCGCACGGAACGGCATTCCCGGATTTGTCATATCAAGGCAACGAAACAAATAAAGAAAGAAGAAAAAGCAAAGCATCCCACCTTGTTTAACTTTATTTTGTCGTTGGAACTACCTCGGAAGTAGCGATGGAACACTTTTGCCTATACCTCCAAACGGAGGTAGCTACTCATTACCAGCCGTGAATACATCGGCGAACATAAAAACAACAACACAGTTTACAGATAGTGAGCAGATTCTCACTTAATATCGTGATGCACAAAACAATATCGTTTCAAGGCCCGTGTATATTGTTTAAGGGGCTACTAAACTGTTGAGGCGTAATAACAGGAAATGCAACACGAGGTAGATTGCGTATGGTTTGAAAGCTGTAGTTCCGCGGTTTCTTAATGGTGTAGATTTATCTTCATAGACTCTATCCTACGTAGTGTTTAACAGAGATTTAATCGAGATACGATTATATCGCGAGACTTTCCCTCGCGATACACGTATCGTACCTTGGGGTATGTATCGCGATACGGTAACGATACACAAATAAGCACAAACTTGCTCTTACTGACAAAATAATCTCACAATTAATTGTAAAAAAATACCTTTCTTAGGTTTTTATATTACTGAGGTTGTTTAAAGGATTATTAATGTAAGTAGCTACTGTATTTACCCCTCATATACTAATACCTTGACTTATTTTGCGAAAATAATGTATTATTTAATGAAACTGTGTATCGCGATACGTATCGTATCGTCAGTCAAGTATCACTTGATATATCGTATCATGAGCAAAGCGTATCGTTACAATAAATGATGCAAGTATATGAACATCTGAGACAATTGATTGGTTGTAAAAGTTGGGTAAGTGTTGTAGATTATAACGATCCCATCTGCCTGGGGTGGTGAGGAATGCATACATTCTGCGTGAAATCAAATGTACATACTTTAATATATCCTCAGTGGTAAGCAGTATGTATGTGTTGATAGTATAGGCACATTTGTATAAGGTTTAAATTTAAAAGAAAAATCAACTAGCACTGATTATCTAGACAGTACAATTTAAAATAAATAAAACATTATGAAAATAAAAAAAAGAAACAAAGTCGGAGTTGAACTTGCAGTAACGAGTTTGGAAGTCAATTACAAAATTAATTAATATTACGGAACATAGAGGTGGTGGTGGTGGATGGTGTGTGTGGTGTGTGTGTGTGTGTGTGTGGGTGGGGGGTCATCATAAAGTATGGGTCGACATAGGTGAAGCTTGCTAATATTAAGGTGATTTAATCATGTTTGTATAAACTGTAAATATATTCTATTTTATCTGAGGATCATATGTTAGACTCGCTTGTAGCCAAATATGTTATCCTCTGGAGATAAAATAAAGATATTGGTATAGTTTACACATAGTTATTACCACATAGAATAATGATTTAGCACATAGGAGAGTATATATGTATATACTAAAAGAACAAAAAGAACTTTTAGGCTCAGTACATTCTGTACGTATTTTACGTATTTCTGTTTGTTCATATATTGTTTTATTTACCAGTGATTGAAACTCGCCACCAATACCTCCACCACATCTTACACAATAAATAGTGCTAAGACATCACAATATAAGAACTCATTCTTTATCAAAACGGTAATAGACTGGAACCACGTGGATGCAGATATGTTTTTGACAATAACTCCTGCGTGAATCGTGAAATACAGAATTTAACAGATGCACGTGATGCACGGGTCGTGAAATGTGTACTCGACAGGGGCGTAGCTTGGCCTGTTTTCAATATACACATATTATGCTCCCCAAAATGGTAATTTCACACCATTACACCCCTCCCTCTCCCTGATTTGTATTGCATTTTTACACTGTTTGCTATTATTATTATTATTATTTATTTTCCAAGTTACCCCCGGGAGTAAGAGAGTATGCCACGCTACGCCCCTGATTACACACTCTATTTTCTGCGTACATTTTGTCGCGAGTCACCATTCATCAAGATCCCACTGGGAGCTCGATTTGTAATTGAGGAAGTGTCGATTCCTGCAGATGGAGGGAGGTCTAAAGTACTGGTTCTACCCAGGAAAAGTGAATGGTCTGCCTCCACCACAACAAATCGGCCGTCATCATGGTCATATATAACAATACATGTGTTGCAAATGACGCAAAACACCATACAAACAATCAAACAAACAAATCATTCATCAAGAATCCAGGATTTTTGTCAAATTTTGTAAAGTATTCTTTATGTCTCGTTTACCTAAAGAGCAGCACGAAGAACCGGCAGCTTGTTGTTGAACGGAATTTCGCAGCGTGTGGTAGCTGACCATATTGGCGTGCATAAATGCAGTATTACAAGACGTGTTCGTCTGCGAGAGACTGGTTCGACCAACGGCCGCCATAGACGAGGACTTACACGGGTTACGTCACGTGAAGATGATGCGTACATTTGTCTCACGCATATAAATAAGCATTTACGCGCCCCAGCAGAAGCCGCCGTGAATGTAATGGGTCTTCAAAACAACCGAATAAGAGCCAGAAACTTTGCTAACCGACTACGTTCATTCGGGCTAAGAGCTATAAGTATTTATGTGAGATTAGTTTTGACCTGAGAAAGACGTCAGCGTCGTATGGAATGGCTTACAGCATATCGTCCCGGAGTATATTCCTCTCACAAGTGGTGACCGACAGGTTATGTTTTCTGACGAGTCTAGGTACCTCCTATACCGGTCCAACAGGACGTCGTGGTGAACTGTTGACCGACGTTTGCGTGGTGTTGGGTTGCAGTGTATTGATGGTTTGGTCGACATATGCCATGGTCATAAGCCACCACTCATTTTCGTCGATGTGAATATAAAAGCAGTGCGTTATCGGGATGCCGTTCTTCAGTCAGTGGTTGCTCCTTTTTCAAAACGTTACAATTTAGCATTTCAGCAGGACAATGCACGTCCTTTACGTTGCAAGGATATGCAAGGACTACTAGTACCTAGCTAACTGCATCGTAAATGTACTCCCATGGCTGGCATTCAGCCCTGATCTATCACCAATAGAGCGTCTCTGGGAGGCTTTATACAGACGGGTACGTAGGAGAGATGCTGTACCGACGTTACTGTATTGACTAAGACAAGCACTAAAGAAGAATGGGAAAACAGTCCTATTAGACTAGTTTACCATCTCATCAATTCGATGCATCGAAGGATACGGACTGCTAGTGACGCCAATCCGTTATTAGTGATCGCTGCATAATTCCTGCCCAGACTGCCTGACGTAACTCTTGGATTTCCTTATGAACGTATATCTGACACTTGGATTCACACAAAACAGGAAAATATCAGGATGTCTCGGTTACTACAGTCATTCATATTTTCTTGTAGTTGTCTTACTTATCACAACAACGTTTTTAAAAGTAGTGTGGTAAAGGGCAAAGCCTAACTTCAAACTGCGCAATATTTTATTAGTTATTCTTTACGTTTAAACCCAATTTCTTGCGAGTTTCCACATTAAAGTACCCCCGATTGTAATGATATGATTTCACAAGACAGTGGTAGATTCAGATTAGATTAAATAGACATTACCGGCATATCGACAGTGGCATTAAATGCCTTTTACCGTATCATGTGCATCCGCTAGTTTTGTAACTTTGGTTATGTTTTGAAAATTAACTTGACATTAATTTGACATGGCATACCAATTAGTTGCTTCAATGTACTGTGCCAGTACCTCTGACTGTCGATGGGGTATAGTGATAACACACTTTGAATTGTTTGTTTGAATGGTGTTTTATATATATTTTAGCACCAGTTAGGCAATGTTTGACAATCAATTTTGTTTTGTGGTGGAGGCGGACCACCCACTTTTCCTGGGTAGAACCATTTCTGTATAACTCCCGCCATCCGTAAGAATCGACACTTTCTTACTTGAAAAGTCCAGCGTCCAGTGGGATTTAAACTCACAGAGGTGAGCGGTGAGAACGTTTAAGACGCAGCATTATATTACTATCCCGGCCACGATGCATATATTAGACTTAGGACTAGACCTCCTCTAAAATGTTTCTGTACATTTGTTTTCATCGAGAAGTGAGAAAACTTCATATGTTCACTCGTTCGTGAAGATATGAAGTGTTTTTACTTCTCGATGAAATAAAATCTGTTATTCACTAAAAAACAACAAAGATCCTCTATTTATTTAATATCAAAGTGATAGTATATTCACATTCGTAAAAACATAACTTTTCTCATTACTCGGTGAAATAAAGTCTGTTATTCATTCCAAAACAACACATATCCTCTATATATGTCTATAAAATAACAAATCGGTGTATTTCTCGTTGTCTGCTCTAACTGATAAATTGATAGAAAATGATAGTGTGGATGTTGAATTATAATAACAATGGTGCATGTGTAAAAGCCGTAAAATGCAAGACGAATGTGTATGATTCGAAAACTGTAGACCATTTTATTTTAACAATACGAGATATATTCGCAATGTTAATATTAATAATTTCCGCACTGCGTGTATTTACCTTAAATGCATTTTCAAAGTATTGAACGCATAAAAACTATCTATGTAAAGGCACATACAATAGTGAAGTCGTCTTTACACGATGGTACCCCAGTGTCCCTAAATGCAATCCCAATTCTCCTTTCCATAAAACCTACCAACCCTGCAAGTTTCATTGCAATACTTCACTCCTAACAAAAGTTATTGAGCGAAAACATGTTTCTTTTTTAGAAACAACGCCATTCACCTTGAACCCAGTGATCCCAATTGCAATGCCAACCTTCCTGTCAACATAACCTACCCAGCAAGTTTCATCGCAATACATTACTCCTAACAAAAGTTACTGAGCGGAAACCATTTTTCTATTTTTAGTAACAGTGACCTCGACCATGACCCCAGCGATCACAATTTCTTTCAGCATAAGCTACCTACCCAGCAAGTTTCGTTACAATACCTCACTTCAATGGATGAAAAATAAAGGCACTATCTTGTTAACGAGGCCAAATAATTGCATACTTCAGAAAATCAAGGACTATAACTCGGGTGTAAATGGTCCGATCTGACTGGTTTTCGAACTCGTCCGATTGATATCTACAATCTGGTAGAGTTTGGAAAAGATGAGATGAAAACTAGGCAATTTTTTTTTTAACTAAATCAAGGACCGGAATGGTTTTATTAATCCAATTTGGCTGGTTTTCAAACTTGACTGAGCTTTTATTAATATTAGTATCCTGTATCTATCTACAAAATGACACATGTTAAAACATAAACCACATGATGGCACACCACCTTGTTCGCTCTACAGTAATCTATTTTGCTAAATAATATTTTTACCTTCCTATACCCTTATTTAAAATATTAAAGAATAAGATACTGTACTGTATACATATGCTGAGTTAATTTTAAGGGGACACTTGGCAATCTTAATTAGTTTAAAACTCACAGCGTCCTGTTGGTCTTCAATATGACCTACATACTTTTAGTCATCAAAGCTAAATGTTTAAATAATTCAAAGTACATGTAAATTGATTTTTACATATTACTAAATTTGATGATAATGCATTAGTTGTATACTAATTTAATAACTAAGATACTTATTTTAATACTTGAATTTTTAACTCGTCTGAGCTTTTACTGATATCCACAATCTGGTAAAGCTTGCAAAAGATCAGACGGAAAACGAGGCAAAATACCTATTTTTAACTAAATCAAGGGCCATGACTCCGGTTTTACTGATTCAGTTTGGTTAATTTTCAAATTGTCTGAGCTTTCATTAATATTAGTATTCTGGTAAAGTTTGATAAAGATCAGATGAAAAGCGAACGCCCTATCGTCTTCACGAGGCAAAACATAGCATGTTTAACTTAATCAAGGGCCATAACTCTGCTGCTGCTGGCCCGATCAGGCTGTTTTTGAACTCCTCTGAGCTGTCATTGATATTACAATCTTGTAACGTTTTGGTAAAAATCGGAAGAAAAAAGAAGGCTCTATTATCTTAATTAGGCAAAATACAGCATTTTTAACTAAATCAAGGATCATAACTCCGGTGTTACTGATCCGATTTGGCTGGTTTTAGAAGCTGTCCGAGCTTTCATTAATATTAGCAATTTGGTAAATTTTAGTAAAGATCAGATGGAAAACAAACGCCCTGTCGTATTAACTTTCGTATAAAAACAAGTGGATAAGTACTATATTACTTTAATAGCGCAATAGCCAGTTTGAACGTGGACTTGCCAGTGTGTATAATAGTGCACGCTACCATTCCATGCTATCTACTCTTTGCTATAATACTGAGTTCCAATTTAAGGTTCAGGTTTTACCACAACCTAAATCAATTGCCGGGAGAGAAACATGGATCTATAGAATGTCAACGACTACGAATGGTCATTTAGTTACTTATAAATTGTGCAAAATCTAGTGTTACTATTTCAGACACAAATGCAAGGTAATTCCAGGTTTTGTTAAATTGTCTAAACTTACCAAGAGTTCCTATTGTCTAGTTGAGTTAGTCTGTCTAAACTTTAACATGTAAGTAAATACTTTTCAACGGTTCATATTCGCGCTCGGGAATCGCATCTCACTCATCGCTTTGGCAATGCCGAGATTTTAAGTCTGAGTATTTTCGGTAACGCAGACGAGCGATCAAAATTGCCGAAATTGGGGTAGGTGTTCAACATTGTTCACGATTATTTTTGTATTTAAACCTTTTTTTTAAAAATCAAACAATGTCATGTTTTAGCCAATTGACTAAAGCGACTATTCCAAAAATTTGGGTATCGACCGTCTACGCATGTTTGAGAAATAGTTTCTGCCGTATGCAATTTATATATGGTAACAATCGCAGAACACATGTACATGTAGATGCTATATTTTTAATATCCAGACATTTACATTTATTTTGTGAATTCCCCAGGCCATAGATATATCTGTGTTACGTACATGCAAATTACTAGAACCAAAAATGGTAAATTGAAAATGATTTATAGCACAAATGCACAGCAATTCAGGCGTGCAACCTACACTGCAGCCGTGCCATGAAATAAGAACAAACTCAAGGTGAATATATTCGTCACTTTGAGAGATGCCTATTGATGTTGTACTATAATAGTATTATAATTATAGTTTAAATACACATTAACAAACACTCGATAACATCTAAATATCATAACTAACCTGAAGAAAAACATAATTGACCTGTCAGTTTGGCATTTAAACAATCTCAATAAGTACGTCAAATCAACTAATTATTGAATGTGTTCGAGGTTCAATGCAGCAACTATCGCGCTTTGAAAATATATTTTTCTCCCCCGATATGTTTCGGATCACTTTGTTTTTGTTCATGTTGTTGTTGGTTTGCGCAGAAGATACCAACATTTGTCAGAAATCAATCTTCCGCGCGTTGTGATGACGACAATGTAGGCATTCGCAAAACGTAATTTATTAAAATTAAAATTAAGTCGAGTTGAAACAACGTCAACGATTTATAGCAATCTATTTTAGACGTTTTGTGACCGACTCTATTTTAGACGTCGGAACACAGTATACTCACTGTATAGTTACATAAGCTTGGAGTTCGACTTCAAAATAAATTAACTTGTTCCAACTTGTTCATTAAGCAGAAAAGCGTCTTTCTTTTTAAAAAAAAACTTACCCATTTCATTCATTACTATGTCATTTTAAACCATATTCTTTGTCTGTTTTCTATCGACCTGGCGAGTTTACATGTCGGTTCAAACTTCGAACCAACTGTGTAGGGAGCTCCGATTATTTTATTTCATTATTTCTTACGGCTTATAATAAGATTTTCCTTCAACTGAATTCGACCTCTCTGCAATCAAAATGAGCATCTCCTTAGTTTAATAAGAACACGGTCCAATTTAGTTGAAATTGAACATCGGTCTGACTCAATTGAATAGAGGTTCAATTCAATTGAAGTGTGGCATAATTCAATTGCACCTCTCTTTAATTGAATTAGACCTCGCTTTAATTGAATTATAACAAGGCTCAACTGTTTGAAGAGAGTTTCGATTGGGATTCTTTTAAGTTGGCGTTCCATATGGCCAGAAAATGTTCAATTCAAAACAACTAGTTTGGCCAGAGCAGTGTAAATCACTTCTAAGTGTCATGAAAGATTCTTGATTCGATCAGGGGATTTTTTCCCCGGAAGAATAAGATGGGAACAGTTGAAATTATTTTTCGAACTGAAAACTTGACACATTTGAAGTGCCTTTACATAGCCATTTGGTGTCCCTCTGCGGAGTACTACTAGCACATATTGTATTTATAAATGCATTACCGCCTTCCACACGGAATCGGTCTCATTTGCGTCGTTCCGTTAAATTAAAGGGATATTCGATAATCTTGAATGTATTAAGCATTAAAATGAACACATAGTACTGAATCTAGTATATTTAAAAACAAAAAATCTTGCATCTAATTAAACAAACGGTTCTGAAATTAGGAATTTCCATGTCATGTTCTGTATTTAAAGGGACACTGTCCTATATTGAGCGTAACCAAATAACTGTCAGAATTTTAATTGGTGAAATGTACATAAAAACATGAGTAAAGACCCAAACAAGTCTGTAGTAATATATTGTTGAATTTGAAAAAAATGAGTTTTATTTATTGTTTGTAAACAATATTTACACTTTGTGCTGATCACGTGACAGCCATTAGCGCGTTAGGTTTTCTATATAGTGTGTTTTGCGTAATATAAATGGCCCCCTTAGCTCAGTGGGTAGCACTCTGCACTATAGCGCTCTCACCGCTTTGGGTTGCGAGTAGAGGTACTTATTTGTTTTGTACCGCTATTGAATTACGACAAACAGTCTTGTTTTATTTAGTAAATATTCAATAATCGTAAGCGTTTAATGCTTGTCAAAACATAGCGTCTTTACTATCCCGGCCGCAGATGCCATAGAGACCATGTTGCCAAGTTGTGATCCAGATTAGGTCGCAAGTTAAAGTTTTATAAAAGGAACATATCTCTGCCAAAATGAATGTCTTTCTTGCGGTAATATGAGTTAGATACGGGAGTATCGATGTCCACATTCTGTGAACGCTCGCGTTGGTCCATTGGTTAGCGCAAGACATTCTCGACTTCAGTGCAATAAGACCTGTTTATAGTTGAATAAGGCATATGTTCAATTGAATTAGACCGATATTTGAAGATCGGTTCAATTAATTTCACTTAAGTTGGATTCCGAGCGCAATTTTTTTAAGTGACGAACTTGCGATTTCAAGACAGATTAATTACGTTTTTTTGTTTGTTTTTTCAGGTAATATATTTAGATGTTGTCGATATGTCTCCTTAACTTACCATATATATTTCTATAAATTTATAAATGTACGTCAGATATCTATATCTGTGGCCTGATAAATGTAAAGGTCTAGATATTAAGTGTATCATCTCCATGTGTTCTTTGATTGTTTTCCCACATAAATTGCATATGACAGAAAGGATTTCTCAAACATGCTTAGACGGTCGATGCCCATATTTTGGGAAAAGTCGATTGGTCAATTGGCTACCACATGACATTCTTAGATTTTGAAAAAAAAAATAGATACAAAAATAATCGTGCACGATGTTTGACACATACCTCAAGTTCGGCAATTTTGATCGCTCGCCTGAATTACCGGAAATTCTCCGCGTTAAACTCTCGGTATTGCCAAAGCGATGCTGGCGGTGCGATTCCCGGGCGTGATGTTTTTCCCGTTCTATATACATCATGTAAGACATGTTGGAGGGCATATGGTTTCAAATCCTTCTATAGGAAATGTCAACAGGTTACACATAATAACAATGCGCAAAATGATCGTTTCTTTAACATATTTGTTGATCTTAAATAGCATTATCAAATTGAACGGGCAAATAAAAAAAAAACACTTCCATCCGCATTCTTTTTTCTGCAATATAATATATATGTAAAGTATACACAGTTCTCATATCAAAAGTATTCCATGGGCAATATTATATACAGTGTTATAGTTTCAAAATTAATGCAAATCGATCTGTATTTATCTGTATGTTATGTTTAAATGTAAACTATGCATTCTCGATCAGATAACGTGACAGTGTAAAGCCAACTAAGGTGGAATAAGTATGACATATGCGATCCTGTATATCACAATAGCTCTTTAATAGTGCAACAGTCATTCTGATGTACCTCAAAGACATTGATCCACATGATTCAGTCATGGTGTGCAAGGTCTCACAATAGCACTTTAATAGTGCAGCAGTCATTCTGATTTATCTCAAAGACAGTGATCCACATGATTCAGTCATAGTGTGCAAGGTCTCACAATAGCACTTTAATAGTGCAGCAGTCATTCTGATTTACCTCAAAGACAGTGATCCACATGATTCAGTCATGGTGTGCAAGGTCTCAAAATACCACTTTAATAGTGCAGCAGTCATTCTGATATACCTCAAAGACAGTGAACCACATTCTTCAGTCAAGGAATGCAAGGTCTCACAATAGCAGAATAACAATCATGTATAACAGTATTTCAATGAAACGTGTGAAACAAACATAGATTTGTTAACCATTTCCAACCAATAATAATATTAATAATAAACGTGTCCTAAATCAAAACATGTATTTTAGGCTGATATTTCCATTTCACTGACTAGGAAGTCAATATTTCCGTACGTTTTGTATATTATTTGTTCTTAAGTAAGTATATCCTATATAGTTGTTCAATAATTCTTAATTGGGATTTTTGTCTTAAAACTATAAGGAGGTTTACATCAGTAGTTGAATGCGCACTGTATATGTCTTAGAGATTGTGAGAAATTCAATACATTAGGGCCTGGAATAGTTCAACATACGCATAAACGTTTTCTCATACCATCATCAGAATATGGTGTACTGGACTGAACTAGTGCTTTATTACCAATAAAGGGCCGACAGGGTAAATGTACAACATGCCAAATTTATGGATTATACAATGCTAATAATGTGAATGAAATAATACAATTTAGACGACCAGAAATGAAACAATATACATATATATGAAATATAGTAAGCATCATTATAATATGCAAACACGTAACAGACTGGTAAAAGCAACACGAATATGTTTTGCTTCGGAGTGAATTAAATCATACACGATGCAGGAAAATATACACAATATTTCTTTTTTTAAATGCAACAAGCACCTAGGGTAGCTTTTAATACGGCCATGTGAGAGACAAAAGCGGTTGATTTACGCTCACACGAAGCTTATCCTGTCATGACGTATAGGTATTCAGTATTACTATGCTGATCATATGATATATTGTAGCATCAGGATAGAATGAATCTGGTAGTAAAGATAGAACTTGCACTAGTCATACTTAACATACTTGACATGAACAAGAGCGTTTGTGTGGTGCTGTGTGAAAAGTTGCCCTGACTACTAATCAGTAGTGTTATTACTAACTGATCCTTTGGGATCATCAGGCCCAATCTCTGTGGCTTTAAAGTAGAATATCGCCTACGACGGTGCTAGGAGTCGTGTGAGATGTTGCACTTTACATTACCTCTCATGAACAGACTCAATTAAACTGAGCCTGCTACTTTTATCTCTTGTTTGTGTTTGTTGCTTCCAAGAGATCCCCTTTTCAGTATGTATACATTGTGGAAACAATTAAAAGTATGTTTCAAATATATTACACTTTTATTACAAAAAAATATTATCACTCAAAACTGGCCGATGGAAAATACTTGCATTAATAGTACTTAAAGTAAGCGCTGTTAATAACCTTACTGTATGAGATACAACCATTTTAAAAATATTTTGTTTGTCCACCGACATTTTGTATTAGTTGATGGTGTAGGCGAATATTTGCACTTTATTATAGATGAAATATCTACAATAAATGGGTCAAACTTGTACGTTTTCAAAGCCAAATAACAACATTATTCCTGTATGAATGCGCTATGTTAGTATCTAGCATGTATATAAGATATTCCATACGTCTGCTAGTACATATGTAAAGTAACCGCCGGTAATAACCTAACGACATGTGATACAATCACACAACCGTTGTTTTATGTCACTTGGCACTTTATATTATTTGATGGAATAGGCGAATAACAATGCCTATTCTCTAACGCCGGGGTGATAGAAAACGAACTCATTTCTTACTCTGTGTGTTTTGGTCGGACATAAGAATATATAGTTTAGGTGTATTTGTTAATGTAATGCTCCACCAAGAATTGTCGAAGGAAAATGAAGACGAGATCGATTGCGTATGTTTGAAAACTATAGACCGTTATGTATGAACAAGCCGAGAGACATTCACGATGTCACATATTAAAAAGTCCCGCACAAGGGGTTATTTGCCTACATGGTCTAGTTCAAATAGTGCACGCATAAGTACTACCAAGGTATGTGCAGTCTTAAAGGGACACATGGACGTATTCATCATAGTCATATTTCTTTATAATTATTACATGTGTTACTATATATAGTAACAAAAACGGCCTCTTTTTCGTGTAATACAGGCATTGCCTACGCGGGCATATTGGACAAGCGCGTCAAACGGCGAACCAAAATCCATATGAGGACCAAAAAACCCATATGGAAGGCCGAAAATCCATATTCAATATAGACTGCATTACATACGTTTAGCATTAAATTATAGATATTTGTTTTAATAATCGACCACGAACCAGTCATACCGTGCATCCACACGTGCATCCAATGACAACTACGACGGTTGAAAATAGCAGCCAGAATGCTCGCTATACTGTCAAGATTACCATAGTGCACACAGGAGATCGTTAGAAGACGATACAAAGATGAGGACGGACATGAAATTGTGGAATAATGAAAAGCAAGAACAGTTCAGTCTAAATCAAAACATGACGTGAAAAAATCGTGTGACTGGCTCGGAGACGTTGATCGCCGGGCTCGAGGAAATCCAACGTGAAGAACAAAGTATGAATTTGTAACTGCTTTCTTCCCCATTAGGAAACAAATATATCAAGGGTCACATTTGGGTCTGTCATAAGATAAATTGAAATAGAAAGCAGTCACTTTGTTATATTAAAATACCACAGTAATTCGAAGATAGTGCTGTCCCGTTTACCGACGAAAATACTCTGTTACAGCACCTAAATATTTTTGGGCGATGTCGTATTAGATTATAATAAATATATTAAATTATTCATGTACATACAATATCAACCGCGTCGTTGTTTTTAATCGAACTGTCTACAACAACCTAATTTTACCTATAATAATATGTACTGCCGTTCGGTCTCAGTTACATTTCAAATACAAGTCATCCAGGAAACAATCGTTTTATCCTTAAATTATATTTGCAAAACCAAACGCCCTTTTTGAAATATTCACTCTTCTACAAGCTCAAACGTAAACAGAAAAACTGACAAAGTCAATGCCGTGGAAAAGAAACGTCACTGGGTAAACAACTTCACCATTATGACGATTGTCTTACAAAGATTACTTCAGTAACGTGTCAGAGTAATTTTAATTGAGGGGTTGAAATTGTCTATTTCAAATAGCACATCCTATGATTGTGGTATATTATCGCCTCGTCATACGTTCATTTTATTTTTGTACATTAATGAATACAAATTAATCTAAATAGTCATATTTAAACACAAAATACACAATTAGATAGTAGTATAGAACATGGGGTGTCTGGCACAGTTTCCTTCTCGGGGAGATGGCAAATGTGCGTGTTACGGCATGAAAAACAAGTTAAAAAACTGTTGAAACAACTTCCATTCAGTTCCGATCTGGGATGACGCTGTCGTTTTGTAAACTCCTTCCGGAAAAACTTTTCCAGACACCCAACTTTCTATACTACTTACAATTGGGTTTCCTATGAGCATACGGAATTAGCAAACCAAGATTATTCCAAACCCTGTCGAAATGACTGGTGGAAATGCTCCCCTATGCAATTGGCAATAATACGTTTCTGGATAATAAACCTCAAAAGCTACTACTGATGTTTCAAGAACGGGGGTTAAGGTTCCAACATGATTACAAAACAAGGTCAAATATCTCGGCGCGTCGAAGTATTTATCCGACCCCTTCAACATATTTTAATGCGATCAAACAAGTGGAAGGATCAGCCATCGTCATCATCATTACTATATGTATCACGTTTTATCATAGAATATTTTATTTTCCTGAGCGCCCATATTTCACATTTCAAATCGAGAAGATTTTCCCTATTTTCATCAAGTGTTTAAGATAATAATTCATTTCCGACAGTTATCGTTTTCGTTTATTAATTTTACTATTTTTAGTATCTAAAACATCAACACGTATCACATGATTTTCTACTTGACCTAGCTTACCTAATAGAAATATGTTTCGATATTTATTTTTTAAGTTTTTTGCAGACCTTTTCCACACTTTTTTATTCATTAGTAATATAGTAATATATTATATGTTCATATCTTTAACGCGCTTTTATGTCTTGAATATCCTTAAAATGCACCCAACTATTAAATCCTCATTGTAACCTTTCCATTTAACCAATGCTTGTTTCTTTTTATAATCACGTCTTATAACTTTTTCAATTCTAAATACTTGTTGATCAGCTTTCATCATTTATAATTCGTAATAGCTTCCGTCAATCTTTTGATTGTTTAAATCTTTTATTTTGTATGTCAAAGAATTTATGTTTTATATTTCATCAATAACAACAATTTCTTCAGTTCAATTTGGAGTAAAAACTTTCTCAAACGTTCTTTTATAGTTGCTGATCCGAATCTTGTCTCTTATTTTAAACTTTGGCTTAATTTGATTTCTTTTCATCTTTCCATTCATGTTGAAATACACTTCGCCTATATTTATCTCATCACTTGTTTCAGTCGGTGTCATTTTAATACTCCGATGTTTTGTGTTATTATATTTATCAAACTTTTTGTGTAGCACGTCTAAATATGTATTTGTATTGTTTGCTGTAAAATATTTCCACATCCTCTCTTTTAATGTTCGGTTAAACCGTTCAAATACCACAGCTTTTCCGAGATTAAAAATGTGATACATTTTCATATTATTATCATCAAGAAATTGCTTAAAAGTTTTGTTATAAATTTCTGCACCCTGGCCAACCAAAACAAATTTACACTTTCTTCCTGCGCTCATATTTTTTCAAAAGCTTTAGTAATTTCTATACCGGTTTTATTTGGAACTGGAATAACCCAAGCAAATTAACTAAATACATCAATAACAGTGAGCAGGTATTTTAAACCTTTATCATATTTTGAAAACGAATGCATATCAACTAAATCAGCCGACCATAATTTAACAATTTCATTAACAATAGCGCGGCGTTGAGTGAACTTTCTTCATATGGGTTTATGAAGTTCATCGGCCAAGCTGTCCGTCCATCTCAATGACTTTTCTTGATTTTTGATCCTCCATGTCCTAGTTTATATTTAGTACTAATAACCGGCTTGACTATCAAATTCTTAGCGATTTTTGCTCCAAGTGATTTGGATTATTTTTTATTACTAGGACTTTCTTCATAACAGTAATCATGCTCTTTGCAAATAGCATCTACTTTATTTGATGGCTTTTCACTATCAAGTGAGTTACCCGGACCACAATATTTATAACCAGGAAGTGTTAGCCCCTTTTTAGGCAACAGAGGAAGTAAAACTTTATGAATATCAATACTTCCATCTTGTGTCCTTTTAACAAACTGTGTTTTAGTAATACCACAAGAGGCGCATGTTGCTTCTTGTTTGTCTGTTTGCGTGTTTGTTTCTGTGTTTTGTGGTTTACTGTCCTCCTTGAATGCTGCTTTCCCTGTCCGATCTTTTTATATTTCTTAACATTATTCTGCCATGTTTTGCTAGAATATACAGAGGATCGACATTTTCCGTAATCATTTTTTCTTTAACGCAGTAACTCATATATGAAATATGATTAAATGAAATATGATTTTAAAACTACAGAGTCCCTATATCAATCGATTTCTTTTTTGTAGGCGTGTCTTTATTTGTAATTTTTCATGTTCACCAGCTAATGTCGAAATCGGGTATTTAAGCGAGCAAATATAGCGCATGAAATCATTTACTGTATATACATCGACCACTGCACATCGTACCTATACACAGGTAACACTATTTTTTACCGAAAAAAAAAGTTTCTTTCGGGGCTCGAACACACGACTCTGATTTCAAGTCCTGTGCTCTATCCACTGAACTACAACGCTACTTGAGAAAATAGTATACTAACTAACATATATTATGAGGCAAAATAACTTAACATATTTGAACGCAATTAAAGATGGATCAATAAATATGCAGTTCATATTGTCGCACGCGTAAATTAACATTGCCTGGTGTAATACTGTATATTATCAATATGAAACTAATACTTCGTCTCAAATCAGCCATAAATAGACTTGTTATTTAGCGCTTGATGAGTTTGTGTGCGCGCGCTCTTGTTATTACGTAATGCCTATTAGTGTTAAACATGCTACAAAATACCAATAAATAGCAGTGGTCTAGAGTTTCAGCGTACACCTTTCAAATCTTACAAGTGCAAGGCTGTGGTTCAAATCCCGTTCCGGACAACACTTTTTTATCACATATATTCTGGAGCCGTATATTTATCGATGTTACCTGTACGGAGGCTAAAAGAAATGTGAAATGGTACGTATCGATTTCTCCTTAAATACCGACTTTCGGGGTGTTCGTCGAATTGAAACTACTTCAAGCGTGACTCATTCATATTCATAAGTTATTACCAGTTAAAATAGGGACTGTACAGCGTTAAGATGTTTTCGTTTTCTATAGGCGTGTTAGGTTTTAGTATTTTATAGATAAATACATACATTTAATCATCTGTCTGTCAATCCTGATATTTCATGAATTATAAGCAAATATACATATATTTTGTGGTCATCATCAAGTACAATTTATTTAGACCTAGTTTGCTTAAATGTATAGGCAATGAAATTCCAACGAGACTGTACTGGAATTGACTTGATCGTTGTTGAATGGGCCATCAACACATTCAGGGTAATATTTTAGGTAATTATGAGCCCCCACAGGAGAGTGAAAGAAGAAAAAAATCCGGGGAGTATGCCCTTTTCTTACTATCGATGCCCTACCCCTTACTATCGATGCCTTTCTCTTACTATCGATGCCATTTTCTTACTATCGATGCCCTTCTCTTACTATCGATGCCTTTCTCTTACTATCGATGCCCTTCATTTACTATCGATATATCATGTGGTTCTTTAAGGAGATCGGAGGATATTCCCCGATACATGTGATCTCTCGGTTTACGACCCCATCCGCGGTGGTGGGTTTTGAGCGTATCGACCGAACAGGTTTCTTAAGAGTAAAGATTTTTTTTCATAATAGCCTCTATCCGACATAAATTTTACCACAAGTTTATATGTAGCCACCAATTGTCACGCTCTATGAAATATGGGTGCAAGCATTTGAAAATCTGAGGCAATTGATTGGTTGAAAAAAATGAGTAAACACTAAAGGAATCGTACGGTGCGGTTTTATGACGACACGTATCAATGACACAATGTAATGGTCAGATACCACACTGGGATGAGGCATGACATGGTGGAAGCTACTTTGGAAGTTTGCAATAAGGTAATTGTACGGAGCAAACTGCCTCTTGAAATTGTAGCATCTGTTAATCTTCAGTCGCAACGTATCATCTTACCATTATAACTTGCCTTCATACCACTTTATCGTGACACATATCAATTGCATCGCGGATTCATTGACATTTCCTAGCAAGCGCTACATACTACTATGACTTTCACAGCATTCCATAGTTAACACATATGTTAAAGTGAGTATATGTGCATTGTATGTGCCGACCGTTCATTTACTTATTTAACAAGTGGTGATTAATTCGGAATAGTTACACTGATCATTTCAATGTTAATTTTCAATATAAACACATCTTCTTGTTATCAACTATATGTGTTTAATGTGTTAATTGTTACGTTAATCATTTCAATGTCAATTTTCATTATAAACACATCTTCTTGTAATCAAGCATATGTGTTTAATAATCTTTAATTCAGAATTGATAATAATAATAAATGGCAATTTCCATGAAGGGCGTTAGCGAGTTTGATACATTTGCCATTTACAAACGGCGTTTAAAAACGCATAAACACCGAAAAAAACGAATGAATGCTTTGTAGTATAGTCAAACAGAGTCACTTCTATATGGAGCCATCAGCCGGGGGCAGGCGGGATAGCCGGGGGAGTCGTTTCAGCCATGTCGACATAGGTCACGTGATGTCCTAGCCGCTCCCAATATCTGGGTCAGCCACTCCCACTTACAATGACATCGCGGGTTTTACCCACCCACGCATTAGGAGTTTTCCGGTGACTCATAGCGGTAGAGAGATTATGTTCCAAAGATTCACGCCAACAAATAGCGGACACGCCCTTCGGGATTTTCTCTTGACTCATTAACTTGACCGAGATATAGAGAAGCATCTATTGTTTTGTCCTACAACATATTGTTATCCCCACCAATGCATGTCATCACTTTTTTCCATGACAGCACATGATTAATTATATACAATATATCTCTCCTAAATCTATTATTCCCTTATGAGTCAGTATATTTTCCTTGACATTATACGATTCATTAACTTAAGAAAAAAAGTATACAACTCCTTTTGACAAACTTATGTGTTATGGGCTTTTTTCCATGACATCATTGATCAACATTCAGTTTGATTGGTCGATTGATTATGACTCGTACCAAAACAAGATTCAACTTGATTGCTCGCAACCCAATGACTAGGCAATGCATTTAAAAGTCGATGTCTAATTCAAATTGTGTCAGCTGAGTTTGAAATCGGAATGAGATAATAAACGGTATGGACAAATAAAACAAAATATTCTTGTTAAAAACATAGAATACATTAAGATTTCTTCAAATGTAGCATTGCTTTTATACCGGCTAATGAGGTTAGTGTTATTGAATATCCGTTTACGTGCGCGTTCTTTAAACAAGAATAATATAAATTACTGGATACACAGATTGGATATCTTAAGACCATATTAATTTTTTTCGTTAAGCTTATTGTAAAGCGACAATAATATTTTTTTCCATTTCCATATACGGAGGCATATTCCCAAGGGGCGTGTACGTTATTTTTGGCGTGGATCGTCGGAACATATTCTCACTACCACGATGAGTAATCGGAAATAATACGTGGGTGGATAAAATATAGATATTAAAATCGAAAGAAAAAGTAGCATTGAAGGACGACAGTCAACCACAACAAACACACGCAGAAACAAAGAACAATTTCAAAGATGAATAAAAGGTCAAATAAGACATCACAAGCACAAAAGGTTGACAATAGGGCTACCGCCTTGGAACTTTCAGTGGCAAAAAAGGCCGCTGGGGTTTTAAACCAGGTTCTAGAGTGCACCAAACCTCACACTTCCCCTACTGACATCCCAATAAAGCGGGACAGTGCAAATAAAGAAATCCCGGCGATTAACTACTCTCTAACCAACAAGGCAGCATTAATAGGAAATATAAGTAAAACACAAAGATGCTCGTGTATATATAAATACCAAAATAACAATAGCCTAGAAAGCCACAAAGAAGGTACTCAATGACTTAGCAGAAGCCAGAGCAACAAGAGAACAAACCATTGACGGCACGACAAGACAAAAGTGCAGACAAACATCAAACGTCACCGTCCTTTTGGGCTTTAGGTAGACGTCATCATAGGGTCCACAGCCGCACCTCTCATCGCACAATTAAAGAGGAAAACTTAGTGGCGAACTGTAAATGGGTCCACCACCAAGCATGCAGTGCGTTGCAAAATGATAGGGTTATAGCATCTTTTGATAAACAATTTAACAAGTTTAACAAAGATAGTATGAAAGTGATAATGACCAAGGATCTTACAAAGTTTGTAAATCACGTCACCATAGAAGTCAGGTTGTGATAGTCCTTGACGCAGAAGAGTTCTTAAATTACTTTTATATTTGGAAGGAAGATCATGGTTACGAAAATACAACTTTGCAAAGGTTTTACGAAGTTTATGGTAACTGTAGCCCTGATGGAGTAGCTTTTTAGTTATACAAAGATTACGAATATTAAAGTCCTCAACTCGCGTAGAAAAGCTCTAGAAAAACAAATAAGTTGGGACACCTAGACACGATGTCATTATAAGTGGGAGGGGCTGACCTCGGGTGACCCAGATATTGGAGTGGCTAGGACATCATGTGACCTATGACGACATGGCTGCCCCGACTGCCTCGGCTGTACCCGGCATGCTAGAAATCGTTAATAATGTGTAAACTAAAGAAATTGTGAAGACATGTAAGTCGTTTGTTAGTAATCTGTAACTGAGATATTAATGAACTCGTTTGCATTATTAAAAGGTTTTGAAATATCCGGGTATAATTGGTTATTATATACTGCATTTAAAATAAAGAAATGTCGAAAAATTACAAAATGTTAACGTATGTTTTACTTGTCCTGCCGTTGCATATTTTATTACTCAACAGCCGTTTACCTTTTCACTTTGTTTTGTTCATAATATACTGTCTCTGTAAATGTATCTGTCCACTCTACTTTTGTAAGACCGTAGCAATGTGATTATTTTTTAAAATGGTGTATGTTATATTGGTATATTATTTCATAAGCTTTTTAAATGGTATTTTGCACGAAAAATGACTGCAGAAGTAGAAAGAAAATGACGATTAAGTATGTTTTTAAAAAAGAAATACGCAAGCATTAGCGTTAGAGGTACGAACTTGAAACCATTATATGGTATTTGATTGCAATTTATGTTTATGACTACCTTCCCCTGGGGTGGGTCTAGGATGGGAGTAGTTTTACATAACATGTACAATTACACCTACATGTTTAACCGTAGGAGTGTGAAATTATGTATGTATTTCTCTCGTCTCAATGGTCAATACACATATTAAGCGGTTATTGCGTGTCGTTCCCCTTGGTATTTTTCATATAGGGTCACGTTGCAGCCATGTTTATATACGTTTGTAACATCCGTACACGGCAGCCATGTTTATAGACGTTCGTAAGTTCGTAGACGGCAGCCATGTTTATAGACTTTCGTAAGATCCGTACACGACAGCCATGTTAATAGACGTTCATAAGTTCCGTACATGTCAGCCATGTATATAGACGTTCGTAAGATCCGTACACGCCAGCCATGTTTATAGACGTTCGTAGGTTTCGTAATTTAGTTTTTAATTGTTCTTTGTAACCCTACCATGTGTTAAATTATAGTTTTGGTGCAGTATAGTCAAGTTAACAGTATACAAAAAAATGCTTTGAGTTATTCATATTATAAATTATTGATAAATGCAAGCTATGTATAAAACATAACGGGATTCCGCCATTTTAAAAAAAGTAATTGCCGTGTTTCTCTTTAAAATGTAGGTTTCTTTAATACAATGTCTGTTAATAGAAAACTGATATCCTATCTTGTAATTTCGGGAAGAATAATCTTAACGGTGAAGATTTCACTTCATAGACTCTATCATACGTAGTGTTTAACATGTTATCGATAGTCTCTGTATAGGTAACGCTCTTAATCACGAAGACTGATTGTAGTAAAATCTTCATGAATAATAATAGGGGTTCAACGATTATATCGCGAGACTTCCTCTCACGATACACGTATCGTTCTCATGATACACGTATCGTATAATGGGGTCTGTATCGCGATACAGTAACGATACACACATAAGCACAAACTTGCTCTTACTGACAAAAAGACTCAATTAATTGTAAAAAAATACCTTTCTTAGGTTTTTATATTATGTGTGGTTGTTTAAAAGATTATTATTAGTAGCTACTTTATTTACTCCTCATATGCTAATATTTTGACATATTTTGTGAAAATTAATAGATTATTTAATGAAATTGTGTATCGCGATACGCATCGTATCGTCAGTCAAGTATCGCGATACATATCATATCATGAGCAAATTGTATCGTAGCAACTCTAATAAATGATGCAAGTATATGAAAATCTGAGACAATTGATTGGTTGAAAAGGTTGAGTAAGTGTTGTAAAGTAAAACGGTCCCATCTGCATGGCGTGGTGAGGAAAACATACATTCTGCGTGAAATCAAAGGTTAATGTACATATTTTAATATATCCAGCATGGTAAGCATTATGCATGTGTTGATAATATAGGCACATTTGTATAAGTTTTAAATTTAAAAGAAAAATCAACTAGCACTGATGTAATGTTATGTAGACAGTAACATTTAAAATAAATAAAACATCATGAAAATAGAAAAAGAAGCAAAGCCGGGGTCGAACTTGCAGTAACGAGTTTGGAAGTCAATTACAAATTAATATTACGGTACACAGAGGTGGTGGTGGTGATGGTGTGGTGGAGGGTGGGGGTCATCATAAAGTACGGATCGGCAGAGGCGAAGCTGGCTAATATTAATTTGCAGGCCCAATCAATTTAGCACCACAGGCGTAAAGTTGCTAAGGCGTTATGGAGGCTTGTAGTGCCTATAAGCAGCTACGCCACTGTGGAGGAAAGTGGCAATGATGAAACGGCTGCTATATATATATACTCTGTAAAAAAAGTTTTGGACAATGGCAGTGATCGAACCCGTACAATGATCGCTGAACCATGACATTCGACCATAACCCTTATTATCTCAGTTGATAATTCACAATAGATAACAATCAATAATAATTATCGTTTACAATGAAAGTTTGCGAAAAAATAATAATCTTTTTATTGGTTACTCAAATGTGTCCGTAACTGTTACTTTTTATGGACTCTGCAACATTTTTTACAGACCCTTTGTGTGTTCGCGATATTTTTTTAAAATCAAATCTTGTTTGGAATTTAATGTTTCTGGTACCAAATTACTGGGTAGGGTAGACCTTGGTTACTAAAAAAAGATACTTACATTTTGTAAACTAGTTTTATTTGTATATGACTTTATATACCCTGGTCCAAAACTTTATATATATATATTGGGTGAGTTGCTTTATACTTTATCCTGCATTATCGATTTTAGATTTTAGGTTTTGAGGTAGGGTTTGTGTTATCTTTTTCACATTTTTACTCTCTCTTCATAACTAAATGTCAGGTTACAGTTTTACCCTAATCCAACCAGATATGTTCTTTTATTAGTATCACATTTGGCTCCAGAGTGTCTATTCAAAGTAACCAGTTTCTGAAAACACTGCCAAACGATAAGTTGTTTTTCGAAGAGTTTTATTTGAACTGCCGTGTATTTTAGTGTTTTTTTTGTTTCGTATTTGTTATTTTCGTGTTTGTGTACCCCTGATGAAGGCGTAAAGCCGAAAGCGCTTGGGTTTTTATCAACTGTAGCACTGTATAAATGTTTTTTCCCCATCTATATATATATATAAATCTATTTGTTATCAACTGGTTAGTTAAAAAGAACAATAGCTCTTCTCAACAGATTAATTGCTGGGTCTCTGGGATTCATTCCGTAAATGATGGGTCATTTTGAAGACCCAACAATTGACTTGGGACCCAATTATAGATATACAATACATTTATATATATATGTACTGGATAAGACGCTTAATCACAAAACATCCAGTAGGAATCAACAAAGGGGACTAGATACATCTTACAGAATATATAAATGTATACACACATACTTTGGTTTTTATTACTACCCTTGATCCAATTTTCTCCATTTATATATTATTTTAGCCTTATTCATAGTTCTAATTAGCTTTGAAGTTATGTTTACTTTATCCTGCAGTATCGATTCTATGTCTTAGTTATTGAGGTAGGGTTATTCACTCACACACTCTCTCTTCATAACTAATCACAAATTCAGCGTACAATTTTAACTTCATCCTACCAGCAATGTTCTATTATTAGTACTTGTGTTACTTCCCTTGATCAAAATATCTCCATTTATTTTATATTATTTGTTTAGCCTTATTCATTGTTTTATTAGCTTTGGAGTTCCTTTATACTGTAACCTGCAGTATCGATTATAGGTCTTAGGTTTTGAGGTAGGGTTTGTGTTAACTTTTTCACATCTTTACTCTCTCTTCATAACTGAATGTCAGCGTACATCCTCATAGTTTTACCCTCATCCAACCAGTTATGTTCTTTTATTAGTATCAGATTTGGCTCCAAAGTGCCTATTCAAAGTAAGCAGACCCTGCAACACTGCCAAACGATAAGTTGTTTTTTTAAGAGATTTATTTAAGTGTTTTTTTGTTTCGTATTTGTTCTTTTCGTGTTTGTGTACCCGTGATGAAGGCGTAAGCCGAAAGCGCTTGGGTTTTCATAAACTGTAGCACTGTATAAATATTTTTTCCCCCGTCTATACGTATATATATATATCAGGAGAGGCCTCCCGAACCTACTCTATCCCACTCAACCCCCGTATTCGGATTATGTTGAAGAACAGGCCAGTCTATTAAAATTTTGATAAATAATGAGTTATAATATTTATTCTGTAAGATATGGTGGAGGTATCAGTTGCGAGTTTCAATCACTGATAAATAAAAAAAAATCATTCTTGTCATATAACATTATGATAATGATCATGTATGCCAAGTTTCAAAGCTTTTCGTTTCTGAAAAAGAGGGGGAAAAAATTAACCACCAACGGACAGGCGGATAGTCAAACGGACAGACAAACGCAAATCCCCAAACCGGCTATCAGCATGGATTTGCTACGCAATGCACTTATAAAGTGATATTTTACATAAAACATACATTCTTATGCACATTATATTTCTGGATAGTTTTAAGGAAAGACAAGGCGACTGGACACAATCATCTACGGGGGAGGATCAAAATTACGGATTGTAAATTGCAGATTCAAGAGAGACTACCTAAATGTGCCAATTTTAGTAGATTCAAGAGAGACTACCGAAATGTGCCAATTCTAGTAGATTCGTGAGAGACTACCGACAAGTGCCAATCCTAGTAGATTCAAGAGAGACTACCGACATGTGCCAATTCTTGTAGATTCAAGAGAGGCTACCGACATGTGCCAATTCTGGTAGATTAAAAAGAGACTACCGATATATGCCAATTCTAGTAGATTCGTGAAAGACTAACGACATGTGCCAACCCTAGTAGATTCGTGAGAGACTACCGACATGTGCCAATTCTAATAGAGTCAAGAGAGACTACCGATATGTGCCAATTCTAGTAGATTCGTAAGAGACTACCGACATGTGCCAATCCTAGCAGATTCAAGAGAGACTACCGACATGTGCCAATCCTAGTAGATTTAAGAGAGACTACCGACATGTGCCAACAAATAGTAAATTCAAGAGAGACTACCGATATATGCCAATTCTAGTAGATTCAAGAGAGACTACCGACATGTGCCAATCCTAGTAGATTCAAGAGAGACTACCGATGTGTGCCAATTCTAGTAGATTCAAGCGAGACTACCGATATATGCCAATTCTTGTAGATTCAAGAGAGACTACAGACATGTGCCAATCACAATTAATTCAAGAGAGACTACCGACATGTGCCAATCCTAGTAGATTCAAGAGAGACTACCGACATGTGCCAGTGTAGCATGCCCTTAAATGACTTGAAACGTATCATGCACATCGAATAGTTTTACAACATGTTCCGAAAATTAACTTGAGTTTCATTTAAGAAATGCCACGCCAATTACCTTCTGCCAGTACCTCGAATGGTCCAAGGAAGTAGAGTTATAACATAGTTTGTATTGGTAACATTTGTTTCACCTGTTGTTGCCAGTTTAATTTGTGCATGAAGTTAAATTTCTAAAAGGTATACAAAAATGAGAAAAATGGTCTTATAGAAACCACAGCACCCATACGCTGTGGTATGGTAGGGCCGCACATTACCACATACTAATTCAAATAACACTCAATAAACAGGTCAATACACAGAGTGGTGAAGACAGGGTTACCGACGCTCAGTAGGCAACGAACTGCTATAAATCTTAAATCGTTTATGTGTACACATTATCGCTATGTTCCTGCCTTCATCGACCGAAAGAATAAAATACGTTGTAAATAAAAAACGCACACAATAATATAGTCTCATTATACAATATGTGTCACCACATAAATACGGCGAAAACAAAAGTCATGTTTTTAAGAAAAAGAGGTGTGCTATTGAATAATGAATCTTGTAAATATAATGGAGGAAACATAGAAGTGGTAATTAATATCAATTATTTAGGAACAGTTTTTAATTATACGTGGAATTTTGCATTAAACAAAGAACATTTGATTGAAAAAGCTCTGAAAGCACTGAATGTACTCTTAAATAATTGTAATAAGTTAAGTTTGAAACCGAAAATACTATGTCAATTATTGGACTCTTTTGTTGGCTCCATTTTGAATCATTCTTCGGAAATTTGGGGATATACAAAATCAAAGCAAATCGAGAGATTACATCTAAAAAAAAATAAGCAAATTTTAAAGGTGAGAAATAGCTCATTTACAGCAGGAGTGTATGGTTAATTAGGCAGATATCCTTTATTCATAACACGTTATGTGAGCATTGATACATATTGGGTGTTGGATACAGAATCAAGCAGTTTACTTGAATTATAGAATCATTGTAAAATGAATTTTAATTCCGAAGCATACCTTGATATTTTACCATGTAATTTAAGGCCATATTTAACAAAACTCCGAATATCTGCTCATGCGGTAAGAATACAAACTGGTCGACACACTAGAAATAGAATACCTAGAAATGAAAGATATTGTCAATGTTGTAATAGCAGCGATTTGGAAGACGAGTATCACTTTATTTTATATTAAGAAATATTATTATAATAGACCAAGTATGTATAAATTCATAGAATTACTTCAAGGGCAAGATAATAATATTATCATTAATTTAGCAAAATATTTAAGTAAATCTTTATCTGTAAGAAATTTATTGTTGAAAATATAATAACATATATTTTGTATTTTCATCCTCATGTAACAGTTATTTAGTCCTTAGTTAAAAAACCTTCTCCTAACAATGAAGAAGTTCATTATACATGTATATTTTAAATATTTGTTGTTTAATTTGAAGACTGAGTTTGACTGTTAGCCATATATGTATATGTGTATGTATATCCTCATGGGGGTTAGCCTATTGGACATTTAAAAATAAACTATATATTAAACATTAGTTGCATACATTATTTACTGTAAATGCGCATCATTCTGTGCTTTGTACATATTGTTTTAGATATTTAGTTCTCTCTGTAACAGTTTTGAATAAAAGTAGTAAATGTTACATTACATGTTTTTGTGTTTTAAATATAAATATCTTGACTTATGTTACACCATTGAACTTAATGGAATGTGAAGTGTGATACAGCAATACACGTTTATCTAGTTGAACCGGTGGTTTCATCATGACGAGATTACGTAATTGCCACACTGTTACGTAATAGTACGGTAGTTAATATTTTAGTGTAAAGGGATATTTGTTAGAAGTGCGTAATATACTAATACGAGACCCACGTCAGCAATATGGTTTCACTTGTCCAATATTACTATTACTGTTACATATTACCGTTTGTACTAGTACCGTTTCAAAGTGGTTTCAGAAGTGGGATAACTTCTAGACACACACGCTAAGCGTAGTAATACCGCTTCAGTCTTATAAAGCCATTATTTAGTATGTCACCATAATGATCATATAGTATAGAGCCACTGTTAAATGAGTGTAACCATAATGATACTATAGTGCCATTATTTAATGTGGGAGACCACAATAATCATACAGAGTTATTGTTAAATGAGTGTAACCATAATGATACTATAGTACCATTATTCAATGTGGGCGACCACAATAATCATATAGAGTCATTGTTAAATGAGTGTAACCATAATGATACTATAGTACCATAATTCAATGTGGGCGACCACAATAATCATTTATATACATTGTTATATGACTGTAACCATAATGATAATATAGTGCCATTATTTAATGGATGTGACAATAATGGTCGTATAGTGTTAGTATTCAAGATGGTGATTTGGTGATGGTGATGATAATTTAGTGCCATTATTGAATATGGGTGATCTTAATTGTTTCATAGTACCATTAGTCAACGTGTTTGATCATAATTGATATATAATGCCATTATTATAATTATTTGGATCATGGGTCCAGCGCTCTACCACTAGACCACAATGTGCCATTATTAAATGAATGTGACAATAATGGTCCTGAACAGCTCGGCAATAATGATCATAATAGTGCAATTATTGCATAGGGGTTATCTTAATTGGTTTACAGTGACATTAGTCAATGTGTTTGATCATGACTGATACATGTATATAATACCATTATTATAATTATAATGGTGGCCATAGTGGTACTATAGTGAAATTATTCAATGTGTGTTGCACCACTATCAAATATCGATCCTACAGTGCCATTATTTAATCTTTGTGAGCATACTGGTCCTATACATCCACTATTCAATCTGTGAAATCATTATGGCCTTAACCTGCCATAATTCAGTGTTCGTGACCCTAAAGGTAATATAGTCCCATTATTCAATGGATGTGACAAACATGGTGACAGTCCGAAACGGCTCGACAGGAATACCTGCATCGCATAGAAGTTGTGATTGGGACATGGATTTTAATCTAAGTAAGTGTTTCGTATACACATATACGCTAATCAACCCCAATACAAATAAAGGATATCTGAAAGGCCATGTCCGGGTATTGATCAGGTACAGAAAAGGGTGGCTTGCAAGACATTGGGAAAGTATTAGTATAAAATAATTCTGCCTTGTGGACAATCTAGCATTTATTATTTGATCTTGACCAAACTTGGTAATAGCAATGGGATCTTGGACGAGTTTGAAAACCAGCCAGATCAAACCATTTACACTGGAGTTATGGCCTTTGAATTTCTATATAATAATAATTTGGCATCGTCAACACGATAGGGCCTTCAGTTTTACTTCGAATCTTTTACAAACTTCGCCAGATTGTTGATACCAATGAAAGCTTGAACGAGTTAAAACAAAAGTCAAATCGGATTAATAACACCGGAGTTACGGCCCTTGCTTTAGTTAAAACTGTTGTGTTTTGTCTCATTAAGACGATAGGTCCTTCACTTGGCCGGGTTTAATGACACTTTGCAGGCATGATCAGTACCAAATCTAGTTATGTAAATCGTTACCGTGTTCCGGTTGAATGATTTTTGCGAATTTATTGCCCTTTAAAGGTTTTAATAAACAAATTGTGTCCGGGCTAGTTCTCCTGAACCCCTGGCCTAGTTGTGCGTATGATCACCATGTTCCGAATGAATGATAGTTGGCCGAGTTATAGCCCTTTAAAGGTTTGGATACACACACATTATCCAGAGTAGTCTCTTCTGAACTCCTGGCGAAATTTCAACGAATTTTGGCAGGGATGATGAGTACCAGGTCTAGTTGTGCATATCATCGCCGTGTTCCAGAATGATTCTTGGCAGAGTTATGACCCTTTAATTGTGTTAATACACTAACTTTATACAAGCTAGTTCTCCTGAACACCTGGCTGGATTTCAACGAAACTAGGCAGGGATGATCAGTACCAAGCCTAGTTGCACATCTCATCGCCGTGTTTTTGTTGAATGATGTTTGACACAGTTATTACTCCTGATGCACAAACATTGTCCGGACTAGTTGGCTGGATTTCAGTGAAACTAAGAAGGAATGAACAATACCAAGCCTAGTTGCGCATATTCTTTTCATGTTGCGGTTGAATGATTTTTGTTGGAGTGTTAGCTCTTTAAAGAGTTTAATACACACACATTGTCTGACTATTTCTCCACAAGCACTGTGAAACTTGGTTACGGTTGTCATTGTCGTGTTCCAGTTGAATGATTGTTGGTGGAGTCATTACCCTTTAACGGTTTTAATACACCGACTTTGTACAGGCTAGTTCTCCTGAATCCCTGATCGGATTTCAACGAAACTTGGCGGGGATGATCAGTACGAAGCCTGGTTGCGCATACCATCGCCGTGTTCCGGTAGAATTATTTTTGGCGCCTGAGGACGTATGGCCCATTATGCATAAACTATATCCGTACTGGCTGGATTTCAGTTGAACTAACTTGGCAGGAATCATCAGCGCGAAGCCTGGTTGTGGATATTGTTGTCGTGTTCCCCATCAAAGACTCCGTATAACCAGTACAGCGATACTGGCCCTCTTGGGCCTCTTGTTTAAACTTCTTTGCATAGAAACGAAAAGCTCAAGTGAGCTATTATTATCATTTACCCATCTGTTTCTCTATCAACAATTGCTTTAAACAACATCTCCTCTAAATGGGCCTCTTGTTTATAGGCATGAATCGGTAGCAATACCGTATATTGGTGTTTTAAGGAATTTTACAGGTAGCTTCTCGTTCTTTGAGGGGTATGTGTGGGTATGCAAGATATTCAACAATAATAAGTAGTTGTATGATATTGTAAATGTGCAAATTGGTATTGTGATCTGTCATCATATTTTGTCCATCGTCCCTCAGTCCATCATCTCCAAGCCTTGTTTTTGTTCACCATGCTGCATACTTGCAGTATGAATCCAGCATATACTGCACTGCAGCACATATACTGCATTGAAATATATACTGTATTGAAACATATATGTCCAGCAAAATTATAAAATTTGAAACATATTGCATTCCCTAATTCATTACGTGCGACAGTTTATTTATCACATTGTTTTCTTTGGCATGAGTGACGTCACATCGACTGTTTACCACTGGATTGGTTCCCAGTTGCAAACAAAGGGAAAGCTAAATGTATTGATTATGCCCGCGGCAATATACACTCTTTTCAGGAGTGTTTGTAAAACGCATGTCCTATGTGACATTTTACCGTCTGACAAAAAAACAAACATTATAAGGAGTGTTGTTTAACCAAGACTATTACTTTTTTAAAGTTTCAAGATTGTAGCTCAAATAGTTCATAAAAACAGTCGGGAAAGAATTGTTCCGGATCAAGTCACAGTTATCTTGGCATTTAACCTACTAACCCTAAAAGTAATAAAGTTCCTCCTTTTACCGAATGGAATGTGCGTATAAGGTTTTATGAGTATATGCGTTATACTCCTGGAGTTATTGTTGGAAATATGTTTGTATATATGTGATATGCGGTCAAGGCGACCTTGATCGTTTGCCTAGTGACCTCAGAATAACTCAGTTTCTCCTCTGACCAAGGGCAGTGTATATATGAACTTTTTGTAAGGATGCGTGCTACGCTTTAGAATGCGTAATGTCACATATATTCATTACAACATTGAACGGAAACCTACTGACCCCAAAAAGAATAATGTTTTATCTCTAATCAATAGCTATGTACCGATGGATTTCTTGAGCGTGGGTATTATGATTTCAAAAGTATGGCACTGAATTGTACTTCCATATGAGGTTATGGCGACCTTGACATCTGACTGACTCACTCCAAAAACAACAAGGTTTCTCCATTTACCAAGAGTAAAGTACTCTTGAAGTTTCATGCGTATGTGTATGTATAGTGGTACTATAGTGAAATTATTCAATGTGTGTTGCACCACTATCAAATATCGATCCTACAGTGCCATTATTTAATCTTTGTGAGCATACTGGTCCTATACATCCACTATTCAATCTGTGAAATCATTATGGCCTTGGATATGCTATGTTTTCAAGTTAATCGCGCAAAATGCATATTTCCATATCCGGTCAAGCCGACCTTGACAGTTGACCTAATGACCCCAATTACAATATAATTCCTCATCTCATCAAAGGCAATCTACCTATGACGTTTCATGAGTGTGGGCTGTGTGGTTAAGAAGTTGTCTTGCGCCATGCGCATTTTCATATAAGGTCATGGTTATCTTGACCGTGACTTGCTGACCCCAAATACAATAGGTTCCTGCCATTAATTAGGAAAATAAACCTAAGACGTTTGCATGAGTGTGGCGGAGTGCGTATTTCCATATAACAAGTTCCATGAATAAGGGTAGAATGGCTTCGAAATTATCGTCCCTAATATGTACTTGTTTACTGACGGACAGACGTACACACCCTTACATAGTACATGTACGTCACTTTTTTCAAATGGGCATATAAACAGGAGGATAAGGAAAAGGCATGGATTGTTTTAAATGGCCAGAACACCTATGATGGATTAATTAAATACTCGACCCAACGATACAAACGGAACGAAGTACGAGTTCCTCTTCTCCATCAGGTGAGAACGTTTCGAGGATGTACTGCACACCATGATACACAACGCAAATACCCCACTGAGGCCCACATTGGATTATACCGGATCCGTAGGGTATCACACACGATCATTAACGGCTATTTTCGGACTGTTGTTGGTCTGCTTACACAATGTGAGCAATTCAAACGATTTCACTAAACATATGTGCGAATGATTTTAGGCGACGATAATATATTTAACTCGCACGATGTTGTTTTATTGTGAACAAACACTCCGATAGATGTAAATATTTATGGAGTTTCTAGAACACACATCTATTGCCATTACCCCGATCACGTGTGTTACCCGTTTCTTGAAGAGATACATGAAAGACATGCTGGAGATCATCAACAGTAAATCCACAGAGCACGTAAAAAAGACGGGTACTTTATGGAGCATCGAGTTTAAATTTGAAGGGAAGAAAATAGCTGCTGGACACACACATAGTCTTTTGGAACGACACACACACACTGTGGTAACAAAACAAATAAGACCTGAAGAGAATGAGATAACAAATCACAAATTAAATCTGAAAGACTGTGGATATCCATAGTGTAATGTAGATAAAGTGACAGAGACGAGAAAACACACTCGAAGAATAATAATGGAATGATTAATAAAGACGGAAATAATACATCGAGGTGTGGTTGTACACTTACAGAATTGCAGTATATTTCCAGTATATTTCCAGTATACTTCCAGCATGATTTTGGAGTTTAACGGCAGTACGATTGCAGCAATGCTTCATACATGCTGCAAACTACTTACATAAAGACTAACATGCAGGAAGCATGAATGCAGCATGTTTCAAATATGTATATTATGCTGAAAACATACTTCATATATGCTTCAATGCAGTATATGCTTCAGTGCAGTATATGATTATATGCAGTATATGCTTCAGTGCAGTATATACTTATATGCAGTATATGCTAAAATGCAGCTGTGTACCAGCATGTAAGCAGCATGTTACACTTATGTTAATTATACCGGAAAAAATACTGCATAAAAGCTTTAATGCAGTATAATCGTCAATGCAGTGTATGCTTCAATGAAGTAAATGGTGAAATGCAGCAGTACAGCAGCATGTGAGCAGCATGTTACAAATATGTTAATTACATTGGAAAAATACTGCATATATGATTTAATGTAGTATATTTTTCAATCCAGTGTATGCTTCAATTCAGTATATGCTGCAATGCAGCAATGTAGCAGCATGAATGCTATATGTTTCAAATTTGGTAATTTTGCTGGACATATACAGTATATGTTTCAATGCAGTATATTTGCTGCAGTGCAAAATATGCCGGATTTATACTGCAATTATGCAGCATGGTGAACAAAAACAAGGCTTGGTGATGACGGACTGAGGGACGATGGACAAAACATGATAACAGATCACAATACCAGTTTTCACATTTACAATATCATATAACTACTTATTCTTGTTGAATATCTTGGATACCCACCCACCTCAAAGAACTAGAAGCTACCTGTAAACTTCCTTAAATAACAAATATACGGTATTGCTTCGGATTCATGCCTATAAACAAGAGGCCCATTCCGAGGAGATGTTGTTTAAAGCAATTGTAGATAGAGAAAAAGATGGGTGAATGATAAAAATAGCTCACTTGAGCTTTCGTTTCTATGCAAGTTTAAACAAGATGCTCAAGAGGGCCAGTATCGCTGCACTGGTTATATGGAGTCTTTGATGGGGAACACGACAACAATATCCACAACCAGGCTTCGTACTGATGATTCCTGCCAAGTTAGTCTCACTTAAATCCAGCCAGTCCGGATATAGTTTATGTATAATGGGCCATACGTCCTTAGGTGCCAAAAATAATTCAACCGGAACACAGCGATGATATGCGCAACCAGGCTTCGTACTGATCATCCCCGCCAAGTTTCTTTAAAATCCGACCAGGGGTTCAGGAGAACTAGCCTGTACAAAGTCAGTGTATTAAAACCGTTAAAGGGTCATAACTCCACCAAAAATCATTCAACCGGAACACGACAATGACAGCCGTAACCAAGTTTCGATGAAAGTCGACACAGTGCTTGTGGAGAAAGAGTCCAGACAATGTGTGTGTATTAAACTCTAATATTTCAGAATAACAAGAGCCATAACTCTACTGTTATGAATCCGATTTGGCTTTTTTTTCAACATGTCTGAGCTTTCATTGATATTAAAAAGCTGTATAAGTTTCGTAAAGACCAAATTATAAATGAAGGTGCTAGACAGTTCAAAAGACAGAAAATGTGTTTTATTAGAGAAAACAAGGGCCATAACTCCGCCGTAAATGGTTCGAGATGGCTGGTTTTCAAACGTTTTTGAGCTTTCTTTGATATTAACCAGCTGTATAAGTTTCGTAAAGACCAAATTATAAATGAAGGTGCTAGATTGTTCACATGGCAGAAAATGACATTTTTCAGTAAAAACAAGGACCATAACTCTAATTTTCGTAATCCGATCTGGTTGGATTTCGAAATCGTCGAGTTGTTATTTATATTAACAATATGTGCAAGTTTGGTAAAGATCAAATAATAAATGAAGGTGCTAGAGTGCTCACAAGGCAGAATATGGTATTTTTCAGCAAATCAAGGGCCATAACTTCGGTGGAACTAAACCGATCTGACTATTTTTCAAACTTGTTCGCGCTTTCTTTGATATTAACAATCCGGCACAATTTGGTTATATCAATTAATAAATGAAGTTGCTACAGTGTTCACAATTCAAAAGTTAGCGGACTACGACGGACGACGGACGACGTCGACGACGGACGACGAACGACGGACAACTCTCCATCCCATGTATATCGGTGTTCACAGTGAAGTATATTTCCCAAACCTCTAGGCAATAGTTATTCAATTCCTGTACAAATTATGTATGACATAATTTAGCCGCATATCAATATTAATGATTGAAAAAATTGTAATTTAGGATAACATATTTAACTATAAATAAATATTGTTTGATTAATTCATTATTTTTTTCAAAATAAGCGTAATATCCTAGTTTTAAAAGAAAAACTTATGAACATTGGTAAAACAAAATTCAATATTTCCGTGTGTTACTTAAGAAATAAAATATTTCCAGCGGGTTTATATTGTTCCAGATCAAAACTTGGTGGGCGGGACTTGAAGACCATCGAGATACATAGGGCCAGGATCCTGCGATTTCGATACGTTTCAAGTCCAAAACATCACACAATATAATCCCGCTGGAAATATTTTATTTTTTATCTGACATGGCTTGTTATGTATTATATAAAGACATATTTAAGATATTGAAAATAATACAAGCGACTTCCAACAAACTTACATTGAATGTCCATCTCTTAATGTTTAAATGACGTCGTAACGATTGAAAGACGTGACGTTAGAGGTCTTGATAGCATTTGTAAAAACTCCTCAAGAACCAATCAGCATTGATTATATTAATAAGCCATGTTAGATTTAAAAGGGACACATAGCAATCTTGAAGTTGTTATCAAACATAGTGAAATATAATCAACATTTATTAATATGCAAAACCATTTTGCTTGATACTATTCTGATAATTATTATTAATGATTGATGAAATGGAATTTATGAGACGCCGTTAGTTTTATAAAAAAGGTCAAGACTGCCGTGTGTCCCGTTAGTTTTACAAAGATCAAGAGTGCCGTGTGTTCCGTTAGTTTTAAAAAGGTCAAGACTGCCGTGTGTCCCGTTAGTTTTATAAAAAGGTAAAGATTGCCGTGTGTCCCGTTAGTTTTACAAATATCAAGAGTGTCGTGTGTCCCATTAGTTTTATAAAAGGATCAAGACTGCCGTGTGACCCGTTAGTTTTACAAAGATCAAGAGTGCCGTGTGTCCCGTTAGTTTTACAAAGATCAAGAGTGCCGTGTGTCCCGTTAGTTTTGCAAATATCAAGACTGCCGTGTGTCCCGTTAGTTTTACAAAGATCAAGAGTGCCGTGTGTCCCGTTAGTTTTGCAAATATCAAGACTGCCGTGTGTCCCGTTAGTTTTACAAATAACAAGATTGCCGTGTGTCCCGTTAGTTTTACAAAGATCAAGAGTGCCGTGTGTCCCGTTTGTTTTACAAAGATCAAGACTGCGGTGTGTCCCGTTAGTTTTACAAATATCAAGATTGCCGTGTGTCCCGTTAGTTTTACAAAGATCAAGATTGCCGTGTCTCCAGTTAGTTTTACAAAGATCACGATTGCCGCGTCTCCCGTTAGTTTTACAAAGATCAGTTTTAAAAAGATAAAGATGTATCAATTTAACTTATTGAGTGTGGTATAAAAATGTATCACTGTAACGTATTGAAGATAGTATAAAGATGTATCACTGTAACTTATTGAGGGTGGTATAAAAATGTATCACTGTAACGTATTGAGGATAGTATAAAGATGTATCACTGTAACTTATTGCGGATGGTATAAATATGTATCACTTTAACTTACTGAGATGGTATGAATATGTATCACTGTAACTTATTGAGGACGGTATAAAGATGTATCACTGTAACTTATGGAGGATAGTATGAATATGTATCACTGTAACTTATTTTGGACGGTATAAAGATGTATCACTGTAACTTATGGAGGATGGTGTAAAGATGTATCACTGTAACTTATGGAGGATGGTATAAAGATGTATCACTGTAACTTATGGAGGATGGTATGAATATGTATCACTGTAACTTATTGATGACGGTATAAAGATGTATCACTGCAACTTACTGAGGACGGTATGAATATGTATCACTGTAACTTATTGAGGACGGTATAAATATGTATCACTGTAACTTATTGAGGACGGTATAAAGATGTATCACTGTAACTTATGGAGGACGGTATAAAGATGTATCACTATAACTTACTGAGGATGGTATGAATATGTATCACTGTAACTTATGAGGACGGTATAAAGATGTATCACTGTAACTTATGGAGGATGGTATAAGGGTGTATCACTGTAACTAATGGAGGATGGTATAATGATGTATCACTGTAACTTATGGAGGATAGTATGAATATGTATCACTGTAACTTATTGAGGACGGTATAAAGATGTATCACTGCAACTTACTGAGGATGGTATAAATATGTATCACTGTAACTTATTGAGGATGGTATAAAGATGTATCACTGTAACTTATGGAGGATGGTATAAAGATGTATCACTGTAACTTATGGAGGATGGTTTAAAGATGTATCACTATACTTAGGTAAGATGGTATGAATATGTATCACTGTAACTTATGGAGGATGGTTTAAAGATGTATCACTGTAACTTATGGAGGATGGTTTAAAGATGTATCATTGTAACTTATGGAGGATGGTATAAAGGTGTATCAATGTAACTTAGTGAGGATGTTATAAAGATCTATCACTATAACTTACTGAGGATGGTATAAATATGTATCACTGTAACTTATTGAGGACGGTATAAAGATTTATCACTGTAACTTATGGAGGACGGTATAAAGATGTATCACTATAACTTACTGAGGATGGTATGAATATGTATCACTGTAACTTATTGAGGACGGTATAAAGATGTATCACTGTAACTTATGGAGGATGGTATAAAGATGTATCACTGTAACTTATGGAGGATGGTTTAAAGATGTATCATTGTAACTTATTGAGGATGGTATAAAGGTGTATCAATGTAACTTAGTGAGGATGTTATAAAGATCTATCACTGTAACTTACTGAGGATGGTATAATGATGTATCATTGTAACTTATTGAGGATGATATATAGATGTATCACTGTAACTTATTGGGGATGGTATAAGATGAATTACTGTAACTTATGGAGGATTGTACAAAGATGTATCACTGTAACGTATTGAGGATGGTATAAAGATGTATCACTGTAATTTATAGAGGATGGTATAAAGATGTAACACTGTAACTTATGGAGGATGGTAGCTGACTTTAGTAAAACAGAGAGTACATATTTAACATTATACTTGACTACATGATATAACGAGTTGGGGTTGGTGAATTTATATTTAAAACAGGTCAATTAAGACATTGAAATCAAATATGGTAAAGTTGGCTTTCCATAGGTAAAATAGTAGCAACTTCGTATTTGACTCGTGATAGGAAATACGAGTCTAAAATATTGCTTCGGCTTACTTAATAGGACGCGTGTGTCTACATGTTAGATAAGTCAACTGATACTAGTACAATTATTGTTGTTGACAAGTGTAATGTCAATGTTAATCTGGAAACTTGCATACAACAAATGAACGCCTGAACACCTTATGCAATTGAGTGCGTAATATAATGCGGTAAAAATGACACATTCACATACAAAACAATCACAAACGACGGAATATCAATTCCCAAAAATCTGAAATATTATGCGTCTTTAAATGATTTCTCAGATTTCTTTGTAGGGGTTATGCAATCTATTCACAACACAGTTTAATACGGCAGACACATGTTTGTTTTTTGTTTGCAATAAGATTATTTTTTACGGCAATTAAGCTATTCCTTCCTTTTATAATTCCATTGTTCAGGAAAGTTTCATTTAAGGGTGACCACTGCTGAGGTTTTGGATTTTTGCACTTCCGGAAATTTACATTTGTTATATTTCAAAAATTATAATAAAACTGGAAAAAATAATTATACAGTAACAAACTCATGCCCAATAGGGATATTTAAGTGCAAAAAAAATGAACATTTTTTTTAGAAATTTTTTTTTACCTCACATTTTGTGCCCAAAATTGACAATTTTTAACATAAGCCAAAATGGGGGGTAGGGGTACAAAAGATGGTATTTCTCAAAAACCGTTTAAGATATTCACTTAATTTAAACTTTATTACAAAGACATGTGTTAGGATATACAGAGACAGCAATACAAAGTATTGTTCCTATTATTTGTTACAGACCTATGTCGTTATATGTCAGAGCTCGTCGAAATCTAAAAAAGCACATTTTTTCTCAGTTTTTATTGAATATCTTTCTTATATGCACACCGACCCCCAATTTTTATATTTTCATTCTAAAACTCAGGTCTTATATATATTGTAGACAAAAAATCTCAAAAAGTTAACTGTTCCTTTATCATGAAAAATTGATTTATCACAAATTTAAAAATGCAATTTATAGTAAACTGGGTGGGGTAATGACAAGGGATGTAATAATTGTTCAGATGGTGATAAAAATACCACAACTCTTAATTTTTCGTCCTAAAGTATGAACTATTACATTAAAAAAGACGGAAAATCGATACCTGTTCTGCAAACCACACTACACACATATAAGTTGCCATACACAATTTTCAGCTGATTCAGAATTTAAAACCACACTGTGAGAGTGTATTACTAAAGATTAATTTTGCGAAAAAGTTATATCACCGACCCATCATTATTTTTCCAGAAACTAACTAGTAATATGTTAGTCTTCATAAAAAAAAGGGAAATAAAAAATTCTATCTGTTCTGATATTCACCAGAGGGCACCCTTAAATAGTATTAGTATTTATAATGTATATGGATATTCTTCTGCATAACTTGTTAAACATGTCGTTGAATAAAAGACTCAATATGTAAGAGTCCTACTGTATATTTGAATAAGCTTCACTTATAATGCCATAATTTAATGTTCGTGACCATAATGGTCTTATAGTATCATTATTCAATATGCGTAATCTTTATGGCCTAATCATGCCATAATTCTATGTCCGTGACCATAATGGTCATTTAGTATCATTATTCAATATGCGTAATCATCATGGCCTTATCGCAAAATTTAATCTTCGTGACCATAATGGTCATATAGTATCATTATTCAATATGTGTAAGCATCATGCCCTTATAATGCAGTAATTAAGTTTTCGTGACCATAGAGCCATTATTCAATGTGTCACAACAATACAATGATCCAATACATTTCTACAGGAAGACCTAAATCCCATAGAAGTTGAGACTGCGTCATGGAGTTTAATCCAAGTAAGTGTTCTATTATCCACATTACAGGCTTAACAACTCCAATTCCATCACAGGATATCCTGCTGTGCCATATCCTGATATTGAGACGGCGCAGCGCAGGGTGGCTCATGGGACACTGGGAAATTATTCGTATTATGCCAACAGTATTAGCATGCTGGTTGACCTTTTTACAAAATCATTCATGGTCCTGTTGCTATAGAAATGCCAAAACATGTCACGCAGTTCATACGAATACGCATAAAGAGAGACTCACACTTCAGCAGACTACTATAAGTATTCATTCCCACTCGTACAGTGGAATGAATGGTGTTTTACGGCACGTCGGCATATACGTAGGTCATATTGTGGGAAAAACTGATGATGAAGAAATGAAGTAGTAATAAAAATGTAATGTAAATATATAAAGATAAAACTTACAAATAAGGGATGATATGGTAGTATTATAAACTATGTATATATCTAAATCAACAAATGCCCGTCAACGGGTGTATAAACAAGTAAATATGTATATGAACATATTATAATGATTTTTTTATAAAGTCTGATTTCTATCAGGAAATCTAAAGCAAGACTAAAATATATAGTATCAAATACCTCTTTCATAGTATTAACTGTGTAGAATATTTGCCGCATAGGATCAAAGTCTACACATTCCAAAAATATATATTTTTTACCGTTAACGGTGCAAAACAAGGCATACATTCTGGTAATTGCTCACTTTGTCATAAACATAAATGAGTATAACGTGTATGACCTATCCTGCACCGGGCTAGAACAACTTCTTCTCGACGAATGGGTCTACTAGAAAAACGCCATTTTACGAGTAACGGTTTAATTGAATGGAGTGTATTGTTCACCGACACATCCAAAGCGGATTGCTAAGAGCTATGAATATATGTGTTAATACAACTTTTAAAATCAGTATAAGGTAAATTGGCATTAGATATCCGTAAAGCTAATGCTGCCTTAGCAGCACTATCAGCTCTATCAACACCACGTATTCCTACATGGCTTGGAAGACAGCTGACAATAATAACATTATCAACTATAAAAGAATTGTCCTTTTCTAAAAGTTGAAGCACAACTGTGTTATCATGCTTCGTATAACCCAGGGCTTGCAGAGATGAAAGGGAATCCGAAAAACATTACAAAATAATCATCGTAGAGCTGTATTTTTTATTTAATTTCATTAAATTTGCTTTGAAAGATAGTAATATCTGTACTGGATTTGTTACTCTTACAAGTGTCAAAAATAACTGTTGGTGTTTCCAAACGATGGATTTTAACCAAACTTTCACATATTGTACAGTTCAGAGTATAGTTGTGACATCGTGACGTCGTTTCTTTTCACTTATTTCATTTGTTATATTATTTTTGTGAAAAAAACATCAGTGACATTGTCTCGGTCAACGCAGACAGTTTTAACGTCATGACTCATCCAAAATAGCCGCCAGTGACGTCATTAAATAAATCTTGTAATTGATATATTTAATTCATTTGTGATCGGATTTTGATACAACTTTCACAGCTTGTTGAGTATAAAATAAAGTTGAGCAAGAACGTCAAAGGTTTTCATGAAGTCATCCAACATGGCCGACAGTGACGTCAAGATGGAAAAATATAACTCTACATCGCAAACATTTATGGATGAATTTGAATAAAACATTTAAAAATTGTAGAGTTCAGGATAGTTGTGCAAGAACGTTTAACGATGTATATACGTCGTGACGTCTTACGTCATTGATTGCTATGTCTACTTCATTTATTGTCGGATTTTAATTCAACTTTCCCAGCTTGTAGAGAATAAAGTATAGTTGTGCAAGAAGTCAAATGGTGTATCTACGTCGTGACGTTATTTAAAAATGAAACGTTCGATATTATTTTATATCTAGGAGGAGCGCTCTGAGCATGTGCCCGTTACTTACATTAACCATAACACTAATCTAACATAACCGTAAACCCATTGTTTGGAATTAACGTGAAAATAGCGGACAAGTGGACACATTATGAAGTTTTATCACATTTTTACATTTACAGATATATGTATATAAAGCGAAAGTATTAACTTACACATTTGCTAACTATTCTGTCAGTTAGGGGTATGTTTATATAGTTGTATCGACATAGACTTTTATTTTGCTTTTTTTTAAATTTTATAATTTATTTCACAGTTATGATTTAAATTAGTTCCTGCTGATAGAGCAGCTAGTAATGTAACTATTGTTTGACGCCCACATTTACAACAATATTTTATCTCTGGAACTCAGTAGTACTAATTCGTATACTCCAGTTCAATCTACTGAGGATGATGTTGTTTCCACACATATCACATATCGATGCCCTACTATCACGGCTTGGGTAGAGGAAAAGCAAAACAAACTGCGAACTATGTACTGGATTCCTAAATTACATACAAATCCGTATAAAGCTCGCTTTATTTCGAATGCTAGTGCTTGCACCACCACATACATTTAAGCTTTTAACGTCTTGTCTTACTGCCGTTAAAGATTACGTGAAAAAATATTGTACTAAAACTTGTGAAAACTCTGGGATTAATGTATTTTGGTATATTATAAATTCAGGAGACGTTCTTGATAACATTTGCATTAAACACCAAGTTCCTATGACTTCTCTACACTATATACAACCTTACCACATCACCTTATCAAAGACAAGATTATTGCTCTTATTCAAAAAAAAAATCGCTAGAGAAAAAACTACTTTTTTGGCCTGTAACAATATTAATAGGAATTATTAATAGGAAGGGTATCAATACTCAATGGGTGTGGGGTATCAATACTCAATAGGGACGGCTATCAATACTCAGTGTGGAGGGTTATCAAAATTCAGTGGGGAGCGAGTATCGATACTCAATGAGGAAGGGGTATTAAGGAATGCACACGAATTATCATCCCGTGCGTAAGAATTATATTACGTTGCTACGATTTAACGATCTCAAAAGTAATAATTCAAAATAAAATCGGGAAAATTGTTTTACCGGTAACATTGTTTCAAATCTCGGTCATTAATTATTACAGAACTAGTCTTCGATAAGTCTAGTATATGAGCCGATTTATTTTAAAATCACTCTGCAAGTGGGAGTTATGCAGTGGACACGAACATTGTAACGAACGGACGAACGGACTGAACGACGCCAAAACGATATCCCGCTTCGTTTGTATAATAAACTTAATAAAATAATAAAAGGTCAATAATTAGTTGGTTTTTTTGTTGTTTTTTTTGGTTGTGGGGGGGGGGGGGGGTGGTTGGGGGGGGGGGGGGGGGTGGGGGGGGGTAGTGGTGAGTTGTGTCAATTGAAATCTCCATGCATGGCCTGAAGGGTGAGTATTTGTGTATTTGTGTCAATTCATTAAACAAATCATACAAACATGAGTGTTATGAAGAGAGAATTCAAAGTACTTTATTAAAAAATTGAGATATAGGGTCCTATAGAAACCACAGCGTCCGAGCGCAATGGCAATCGTAGGTTGCACTGTACTGCAAACAAGGACTTGAAAATACAATGAAAGAGACAAAAAACAACAGAAAGGGTGGTGAAGACAGGGTTACCGACTGGAACGGTTGCTGTAGGCAATAGGCTACTAGTTAGCTTGAATCGATTTTATATGCGCACAATCCTGGCTATTATCCTGTCTTCAGCGCCCAAATAGACAAGACAGTGTAAACAAAATGATATCCCATCAAAAGGAATTCTCTAAAAATAAAGTCTACATCCTGAGAAACTAACTAAAGAAACACATACAAAATAATAAACATCTCAGGATGTATCCACAATCGTACTGAACAACCATTGTAGTTGCAGCTAAAGAGAAAACCAATATAGGGTACGACCCACCTCCCTTAGTTGGGGTTTCAGTAGGTACAATCATAGAGTCCAAGGGGTAGTCCAGTCATCGTACAAGTGAAAGTGAAGCGTAATGACTTACTGTAGAGGGATCAAACACTAAACATGCAGTGCGCTGTAAAACCAAAGGGTTATATCCTTTTCTGACGAACTTAAATACGCATAAAGCATAAATACGAATTATATGACCTTTATGACATTGACCGTGAAGATACAGACTCGGGGGTGTTGGGTTCTGCACGTCATCTCGATGAGATGGGTAATTTTAAAATCCCTACTTGCATGTAATAGTTTTGTGCGGACACAAAAATGACATTATTATTTGCATTTAAGAAGTGTATGACCTTTATGATGACCTTTATGACCTTGACCTTGGTGATCCGGATGTTGAGTTCTGCACGTCGTTCTGATGAGATGAGTATATATGCCAATTTATTTCAAAATCCGTCAATGCATGTGAGAGGTTTTAGCGGACAGGAACATTGTAACGGACGGACGGACGAACGAACGTACGGACAAGCCAAAACTATATCCTCCTCCGACAACCCCGGGGGAATAAAAAGCAAAAATAAAAAAAATCTATCACTAATTGGTGTGTAACAAAACCTCAGGGTTAGACATGTCGGTATCGCAGTCATTCATTTTTCATTAAAGTAAAACATTAAATTTGCTAGGAGTCGATCTTTTACAGGGATCATATTTCTACATATGTAGGGTTGTAAAATTACTGGCTTTCTCGTAAGAGTCATTTCACGACGGAACAGGCTATGATCGGGATGTCATTATATTACATAAAATTATGACCGGAGGGTCATTTTACTAATAGCAAAATGACCGGTGAGGTCATTATTTGATGACGGTCGATTTTTTCCTTACAGCGGCTTAAGCGGTATTTTTACTTCAAAGCCACCTATATTTGGCTCGTTGGCCCCATAGTACCAGTTATAAATAACACTACTTATTCGTGAGTTTTACATTAAACCAGATAATTCCACTAAATGATAATCATAATTGTTTTTAAAACTATAGTTTGCAATTTAAATTTGATCGTATGTTTCATTTAAAGACAACTAAACATATATAAATGTTGAAGTAAAACATCGAATTTTTATCGAAATATTAAGAAAGTGAAAACTAATCTGTTAACCGCTACTACGGATTCTGGCGAATAATTTTCCAAAGGTACTTAATAACGTTATACCTCTAAAATTTCCAACTTCACTTATTAAGCTTCTATTGTTTATGAATAGGGACGATATAGCCGTCTCTCCAAACGTCTGGGAAATAACCTAGATCATGTATTTTATTAAATAGATCTATAATGGCGACACTTGAACTAATTCTGAGATCCCGGACCGTAACTCATGTTGTGATTTTAGAATATTTAATTTTTCAAACAGTGTCAAACAGTGTCAGCATTTCAGAATAAACTAAATGTTCGTTAAAATAAATAATGTCCTCGTCTGCTTGGAAAAAAGGATCTGTCGGATTGTTTATTGCCTTAAAATAATCTGCAACATTATCACAACTTATGTGTTTTGCCATACATACTGGGAACTGTGGATTCTTTTAGTAAGTTCCAAAATTGTTTCACATTTTTAATTTCACGTCCAAAAGTCTGGTAGTTTCAATTTTATTTCGCCGAACATTGTTGTTTCTAACGCTTTTCTTATAATATCGAAAGCGCATTCATCATACTTATTTTGTTTTCATCTGATTTATTATTTCGATATATATTAAGATATCTATAAAATGATTTTCTCAGATCAAGGCATTCCGTATGGAGGAGTTTTTCCCATTTGGCTGCTCGAATACATTTCCGTTGTCGTTTTTAAGACACGCTTTTTTTTTTTCGAAAATTGGAATACAAACACAATCGATTATGGTGATAAAGTCGGAGATCGAATTGACAATATCGCAATTGGTTTGGTTACCTTTTAGGTTATCAGTTACGTTACGTAACTGAAACATGTATCATTTGAGATTCTACCTTGCATTTCTTTATTATTATCACAAAGCGTACTATTGAGATATCACCAATATTCTTTAGAACCTACACGGGTAACTGACCGGTTAGCAACTGTGTTTAGATCCTTTTGTTATACTAAATTCATTCGATTTTATTGATTCCGATGTAATAAAACTCGCTTCCGATGTAAGCAACCATTTTGGTTCTTACGTTGTAATTAACATATAATACCAAATGTTTGAATAAAAGACGTGTTTTATTCTATACAAAAAAGGCTGCTTTTGATAAACTTAATGCGCTCTTGTTAACTCATGACTGGAGTTTTTTTAAACGAAGATTTTGTTGACGTAGCGTGCTAACGTTTTACAAGCACATTTATAGATTTAGTTAAGTTATGTATTCCATCAAAATTATATATAGGGTTCTATAGAAACCACAGCGTACCGAACGCAATGGCATCGTAGGTCCGCACTGTACTGCAAACAAGGACTTGAAAACTACAATGAAAGAGACAAAAAACAACAGAAAGGGTGGTGAAGACATGGTTATCGACTAGGAACGTGTCAGTAGGCAATAAGGCCTACTGGTTAGCTTGAATCGATTTTATATGCGCACAATCCTCGCTATTATCCTGTCTTCAGCGCCACATAGACAAGACAGTGTAAACAAAACTACATCCCATCAAAAGGAAATCGCTAACAATAAAGTCCACATCCAGAGAAACTAACTGAAGATACACATACAAAAAAATAATAAACATCTCAGGATAAAACTTTGTAACGATTAGACCTTGGTACGATTCCGAACTTAGACGTGTCACGTGAAAACGAGACTGCCAAAACAAAAAGTTATCAGAACCAATACATTCGAGAATTGAAGACTTTACACAATCATTAAGAAGAACAAAGTAACTAATTCAAAAAAGTATGCAAAGGAAACAAAATGGTATCGATAGCAAAACTCTTATCATGGATTTCGGATTACCACCCTTTTAAAGGCCGATCTTGTTCTCCTGTAGAACTTTAACCTTGATTGACAGTATCAATAAAAAGTGGCATTAGTATGGTAGGGTAGATACATGACAAATTCCAAAAACATCTGTTTTTTTTGCTTAGGATAACCGTGCCTTATTACATTGACCAGCAGTTTGAGGTTTATCTGAAATATTTTCTGACTGAGCTATACATCATATTTAAAGTTGTTAAATCAATGAGCCTTCAACTCATGTAATGTCACTGAGTAATCAAATGAAATAAGCATAATGTTATATAAAGACAGGTACAGCTAAATAATTATATTTTATTTATTCAAAATATTTATTATTATGGAAATATACAGATAATAAACTATCATCTCTTTTAAACTGAAGTTTCATGTAAAATCCGTCAAGTAGTTTCAGAGGAGTAGTCGTTACACGGTTTTATTATACAACTCTATGTGAACAAAGATGGCCACTGGCGGTCATGTTTAATGCCGAATCAAAATAATTCTCTACAAGGAATAAACAACATGTCATGCTGATCTTTTTAGAAAAAGTCCCATATCAATATCGCTTATAGTTTTCAAAAGAATTAGTCGCTACACATTTGTGTTTTTTTAATAAATTGTTTAGCCATGGCGGCCATTTTGAATTCCCGGCCGACCTGAAATTTTGCAAGGATCAATTTTAGACACTAGGAAGCAACATTCCTGTGAAGTTTCATGTAAATCCGTCAAATAGTTTTCAGAGGAGTAGTCGCTACAATTGTTTAGTATATAACTATATGTAAACAAAGATGGCCGCTGGCAGTCATGTTTAACGTCGAATCAAAAACAATTTTCTACAAGGACCAACATCATGTCATGCTGATCATATTGAGGAAAAGTTATCGTATCAATATCACTTTTAGTTTTCAAGAAGTAGGCGCTACAAACTTCTTTTTTTAAAAATATATTTTAGCTTTGGCGGCCATCTTGGATTTCACATCAATGTGATTTTTTGCTAGGATCAACTAGACATCATCATGAGCAACATTTCTGTAAAGTTTCATGAAAATCCATTTAGTAGTTTCAGAGGAGTAGTCGCCGCAATAAAAGGTTACGGAAGGATAGACGGACGGACAGACAGACGGACGGACGACGGACACTGCACCATCGGGTAAGCTCAGCTGATCTTTGATCAGTTAGAGCTAATAAAGGCATATGACGTCACAAACACAAAAAAGGGTTGACAAATAGGGCTACCGCCTTGGAACGGTCAGTCAGCAAGAAAGGCCGCCGGGGGGTTTAAACGAGGTTCTTGTGTACACCAAACCTGACCCTACTTCATCCCAATAAAACGGGACAGTGTAAATAAAGAAATCTCCACAATGAACTATTCTCTAACGAGCAAGGCAGCATTAAGCATGTTAATAGGCAATATAAGTTAAACACAAAGATGCTTGTGTATATATATAAATGCAAACAACAAACGAATAGCCTAGAAAGCCTACGAATAAGGTATTCAGTGACTTTGCAGAAGCCATGAGCAACAAGAGAATAAACCATTGAGGGCACGACAAGACAATATTGCAGACAAACATCAAACGTCATCGTCCTTTTGGGATTTAGGTAGACGGCATCATAGGGTCCACAGCCTGTCCGCTAATCGGACAGTTAAAGAGGGAAGCATAGTGGCGAACTATAAAATGGTCGACCACACAAGACTGCAGTGCGTTGCAAAATGATAGGGTCATAATCTCTTTTGATAAACCTTGTAACAAGTTTAATTCGAATAGGTAAGGTAACGTTCATTGAGCACAGTCAACAAAAACATGCAACAAAAACAATAACAAGGATGAATACGAGGCAATGTTACATTACAAACGTAACAGGTTTGACATTAAGGCTAACGCCTTGTAACGGTTAGTTGCACAAGGGATTTGTAGGATTCGTTAGATGCCCTTAAGGTAACGTATTGAGGATGGTATACAAAATAAATTTACCTGTAAGTGGCGGTATTTTGTATCCTGTAATGTAAAATGAACTCAATTAATTACAATATCATTTCTGATATAAATGGTAGTATTTTTTAGGCAACAGCATATCCGTAAGTATGCTATACATAAACTTTGCAAATGTTAAGCATTTCTACTGACGAGGCGTTGTTTAATTTCATTTCAAGTGTTGGTCTTTGAAACTACTGATAACTGGTATTAATGTATCATCGTAACTTGTTCATATCAAGAATATGTAGTCATATTGGTCAATATGATACATAAATCTGGAATAACTATAATACAGAACATGATAGACTCTGGCATATGTGTATAGATTAAATATAATATACTGTGGGAAAATTAAAACAAAAAGTAGTACAGAGGAATAAGTCTCGGACGAGTGTATACTGATAGTATACTGATAGTATACTGATAGTAGATGTATGTGTTATTATTAGCATCGTAAATAATGTGATGCTGGACTGTTCTTATAGAAGTAGAGTTTAAGTGAAATTTAGGTGGTTCCCTACACCATACTAAACAAAAACACATATTAATTTCATGTAAAAAGTGGAGTTTAAGTGAAATTTAAGCAGATACCCGTGTTTCCTACATGATATTTATCCGCAAAAAAAAACCCATTACATTTCATGTAAAAGTTTAAGCGAAATTTTAGCGGACAACAGTGTTTCACTACATCGCATTTAACCACAAAAAAATGCAATTACATTTCATATAAAAGTGGAGTTTAAATGAAACTAAAACAAAATTCAGGTATTTTGTGAAATATAAATAAAGCCATTTAAATCTGAATTAAATCTAAAATTTAAGGGTGAATTAAACTTGCAGACACTCTAATAATTTAATTGTAGTTTAATTGAGATTTAAGTTGGGATTCAATCCTTATTTCATGCTAGTGATAAATCTATGTTTCAGCAATAGTATACATAGTTTTTATCATACACTTCCTTATAAATACGTTGTTTATGATTATATACGATACGACATAGACCTAGCTAGTCATATCAATCAGGATTTAGTTGCCGGGCAATAAAGCTTTATCACACGCGTGAAATATAGGGTGAACAAATGTCATATCACGGAAATAAACGAATGTTCTTTATGACTATTTCAGTGGAGTGATACGGAAATTACCGATTAGCTACGATTGTATACGATTTGTCACGTGTATGGCGTATGTCGTCTGCATCCATCCTGTTTACACGCCAGATTATTGGCTATACATCTACATCTATATGTGTACGTTGAGCTGTCCTTTTCGACCATAACTCAACGGAAATGACTTGAATAGTAATGTTAATAAGATGAAATAAAAGAGATGATAGATAGATAGAAGTAAAATAAAAAAATAAATAAGGCATAATACACGGACCATAAAGAGAGTTTAACATAATTATAATCAACTCAATGATAAGAACCATCCGTGGATGAAATAACCACGTGTGACCATTCCTTTTCTGATTTTTTACATATTTTATGTTTAACTGGTTCAGTAAACATGGTAAAGATCATTTCAGATCCGGTAATAACAACTGATTGGTATTCGTAGAAAATATCATATCAGTTTAATATAAATAATGATGATTAAGCGGCAGATGTTAGATTTATATATTTATCATGACCTTTGATTTTAAACGCAAGCACTTTTTCATCGTTCTTTGGAAATTGAAGTTGTATGAATCATTGAGGTCGAACCAAATGTTAACATGAACTATGTATGCAAAAGTAGGTCAATGTGATTAATGATGACTTTTTTTGGTTCAAAATGTCCATGCACGACACTATGTATCTACGTAATTATGTAATTAAACCTCCAGGTATACACGGTGTAAGTAAACACCGTAAAAACGGTAAATTACACAGTGTTTCACAAGCGTTAAAGTTGGACAAGGTTGAGTACAATTGCCTGTTTATGTGCAAATGATGTTTGCATAGTATAAGGCTAACAGTGATTGTTAATGGGGTTAACGAGCTGTTGTTAACGGGGTTAGCAAGCTAAACGCAAACCTGAATCATGACTGCTAATGTCTACGTCTAATTGAACAACATGTACTACTGAAAGTGATGAATACTGCCGTTTTGTTGATGTCCAATTAATACAAACGTCCATAATGCTGTAAAATATTGCAGAATCGGAAACCCTCGATGCAGAGACACATCACGTGTGAACTGTATGCCAGTTGTAATAAAAAATCCATGAACCCGTTTAAAATGAAAGCCGCATGAAGTTTATTAAACAATATGTGGATGGAAAATTGTAAGTCAAACAAAGGGCAACATTCTATATTAAATTAGGCAACCAACTAAGTGCATTGTAGAGGAAAATACATTCATCACTTGTTATGCATATATAAAGGAAGTTATTGTATGTGAGTGTTTTTTGTATGAAAGTTTGTATATTGCTATATAACATTATCATATCCCTGGTAAATATTCTCTACACCAGGGTCACCATTTATATAATACTGCATCAAAAATGTCAGAGCTTTCAAGGAAAATCCTAGGAGTGGCTCAAAGTAAATGTATGAAAATGTTAGGTCATTCAGTGAAAAGGTTGTCCACTTGTTTCACTGCTTGGCAGAGAAGTAGTACAACACACTACAAATAATACGAACGATACTAATAGTACAATATCATCTGTTATAGGAGTAATATAAGATGTTAGGTAGCATTATCTACGACTTGATCATAACTCATATTGAAAATATAAACGGCTACAAACAGTCCCAGTGAGGGATTCCGATATTACAGTAATGGTGGGAAAAGTTAGGGGGATAACAGTTGCGTTGAATAACATTGCAGCTTCAAATGTGAAGCATGTAAATATATATATTTATATACTTATTGTTTGACAGTTTGTAATAGAATTGGGACAAAGACACATAGATTGATTTGTATTTTGGTTGACGAATGAGTTAGAAGCTCCTTAAATTTCATAACATTAGCGTGACGGTAAAAATACCGTGGAATGTACTTTTTACGCAGAGGGTCGAAATGAGGGCACTTTAAGAGATAGTGAAAGTCGTCGCCAATATCAGAGTCACACAGAGTATAGCGCCTTAAGTTGTACGGGATATTCGCAAACCTACCAGTTTCGACAGGAAATCTATGGTTAGTTGTTCGGAATTTGAATATATAAATATAGTAGTTTCTCGGTAACTTTAGATATGGTTCAAATGAAAGGTCGTCTTTGAATAGGTTATAATAACGCCCTTTGGACGAGTTTTGTAGGTCTGCCCTCCATGATTGTGTAAATTGGTCGACTAACGTTTTTTTAATGGATCGATGGACATATTTGCTTTGCAATAAATGGCGATTAGTCCAAATATCGGAATTTCCTGTGTTGTTAAGTATATTTTTAATGTATTTTAGCCACTTGTATTCGTAATTAGTTGTATTAACCATTGATTCATAACATAAGTAACTAAGTTTTGTTTGTTTACCTAGGATCAATTTATTCCAAAAGTTTATCATTCTCGTTTGTATAGTGACTGCGATTGGGTGTCTGCCTAATTCCGCATATAGCATGTAAGAAGGGGTGCTTTTTTACTGTTTGTAATTCTTTTTAAAAAATCAGTATGTACACGTTCTATTATATCGAGTTTTCATATCCTCAAACTTCGCAATTGTAGGTTAATATTGGTAGAATTGTTTGGTCGAATAACTTAAGTTGGAGGTCTAAGGTTATGTTTAGGTTATTGATTCTCCGATTAAGTAGAAATTACGCTTTCTTGGCTTGTTCGGCCAAGTGTTTTCTTGTGTTTAGAAAGCTACCCGAGCTAGTAAATATTACTCCTAGGTATTTGTATTAATTTGTTGTTTCGATTTTTACCGGTCCTATGTTAAATGAGATACGGTTTGTGTTTCTGGCACCAAAGACAATTATTTTAGTTTTGCTGTAATTTACTTTTAATTTCCACGATAAACAATACTCGTGGAATTTATTTAGACTTAATTGGAAACTTTCGGGGTTCTCACCTAGGATAATGGTATCGTCAGCATATAGTAGTATTATAATCTTTATAAAGACATTTATTTGGGGTTCAACTCTAATTCCTTCTAGGCATGTGTTAAGCAAATACTCCTGTAAGTCATTTAAAAAGATAGCAAACATTATCCGTGATAAATTTTCACCTTGACGGACTCCGCATTGACTCACAAAGAAATTCGAGGTGTCGTTGTTTATGGACACACATGATTTAATGTTTTGATACATGTTACATATTATATGGAAGAATTTGCCTTTAATTTCATTATTTAGGAGTTTTCGCCATAGGGAGTCAAATGCCTGTGTGAAATCTATAAAGCAGCAGAACAACTTTTTCTTTTGTGAACGTCTCATCTCCACCAATTTGTGTAATACAAATATATGATCAGTTGTGGAATATTTGGTTCTAAACCCTTCTTGATTTTCAGCTAAGATTTCTTTTTCATTTAGGGACTTGTTAATTCGTTCTTTTAGTATAGATGTAAACAGTTTGCCGAAACAACTTAATATGGTGATCGGGCGATAGTTTTCAGGTCTTAAAGGATCGCCTTTGTTTTTGAAAATGGGTTTAATGTGCCTTCTAACCAACTTGTTGAGAGAAACCCTGTATCAAGAATAATATTGAAGAGCTTTTTATATATCGGTAGCATGACTTCTTGAGTAACCTTAGTATATTCGTTTATTATTTGGTCATCAGCAGAGGCTTTTGAATTTTTCGGCTTAGATATTTTTTTTAAGATCTCGTCTGGCGTGATAGGCGAGTTTAAAATGACATCGTCATCCGCAACATTAAATTCGAGTGAATCATTATCTTCTTCGTTTTCTGGAGTATATGTATTGATATTTTAAATATTCATACAGGTCGTTTAATGGCTACGTCGTGCTAACTGTTTTGGGCTTCATCCAATTGAGATATCGCCGATATTCTTTAGGACGTTTTGAATGGAGATTTATAAGTGTTCGCTGGCTATCATATTTACGTTTATTAATAAATATCGCCAATATTCTTTAGGACGTTTTGAATGGAGATTTCTAAGTGTTTGCTGGCTATCATATTTGCGTTTATTAATAAATGCATTTAAAGTTTTTGTGTATGTGTTGGTGGCCGATTTATATGAATTATTGTTGTTCTCGTTTTTTCGTGTTTGATATTTTTTCGAGCTTTATTGTACTTGATCCGCGCGTTTCGGCATTTTTGACCGAACCACGGTTTATTGCTTGGGTTGTTTGCAAGGAGCGTAGGTTTGTAAGTTTTCCTTGGACCAAAGGTATTTATTGCTGTTTCGTAAAATAGTTGCCCTATGGAGTCGGTAATATTGTCTACATATTGTTGATCAATATTGGAAATAAACGTGGAAATTGTGTTATGGAGATGTTGAACTTTGCTTCGGTCTAGTTTGTCTAGAAAAACATGTTTATTATCTTCGTCCCATTTGGGTGAAATTTTACATGTATTATGTAGGGTTAATTTCTCGTTATTTCAGTCCGTACTTATGTTTGTGTATAAGACCAGTGAGAGAAGCGCATGACCTTCTGAAAAGAGCGGATCAAGATCGATAACTTCGAAATCATTTAATAAGTCTAGGCTTTCGAGAGAGCAAATGCAATAGTCAATTAGCGAAATATTTCGAAACGTGCATTTACCAATGTCCTTATCTTTACCGAATCGACCGTTTAAGACAATTAAGTTATTATTCCTGCAAGTGTCAATAAACAAATAGCCATGGTTATTTATTCTATTATCTTCGGATTCCCTGTTTATCGACAAGTTATTATTAGGTAGGTTAAAAATGGCATTATAAAAATCAATTGTGTCTTTATCAAATTCAAAGTGATTAGCCAAAACACGGTCAGCGACAACGAAGTCGGCTAATTTACCAGTTAACGTTAACAAGTGGATTATGTTGGAGGAGTGCTTGTTAACCGTGCTTGTTAACGACGTTAACAAGCTTAACGCAAACTAGTACCATAACTGATAATGACCACGACGACGACAGCGTCTGCGGTAAGGCAGAAGCTAACATGCATTATGTTCAACGGGGTTTTATTATGCAGTGTCGAGATACGTCGTTGCAGTTATCTCAGTCAAACGAATTGATTTGTATTTGAATGACATAAATCGTAAAATTATTGAAATCACTGTTATTGTTTATGTATGAAGCCAAAATAAAACGACACAACATATTATTGCAATGTACCTTAGGTACCCGGAGGTAACGGCTTTCTGGGGCACGTTGTATTGAGACATGTTTTCAACAAAGTATAAATTAATATATAAGGTGTCATTAGTCACTGATAGTACACAGTTGTAACGATAATTCAAAGAAACCTCAGACTTGAATCGAAATAGGTTAATAAAATTTAAAATAAGAAAAAAATGTATTACACTCACCTTTCCTAAATGGACTATGTCCACCTGCAATTAAAGAATGAATATATTCATGTACAATAACAAAAGAGAAACTATGTTAAAAAGTAGTAAATATGAACAAGAAATACTGTTGGATTCTGAGTTAAATGATTTTTTCATAAACTACTTTTACAACGGGAATTAGAGCATACAGCACAATAGGAATTTAGAAGTAGTTGAATTGAACTTTCCACAAAAAGATGGGTTCATGATCTACACTAAAAACATATATTGTTTTACTAGAACGCAATGTTGATACCATTTTGACATTTTACATTTTACAGTTGATTACATGCCTTGCCTAATCCGACCAGCTGAAATGAATATAGTTTGAGCCTAATATGGTCAGGTCAAACTTATCTAGGTGACCTTATGGTAACTTACCCTCTTATAGTTTAATATATTTGATTAAAACCTGTTTAATGAAACCTGAATGTTTATCCTAGGTTAAAAATAGATGATTTTAGTTTTCAAACTTGAAAATAAATTCTTCCAACGTTATGTTTAAAAGTGTTCAATGATATATGATACTATCATGAAAACGGCATGTCTATGTATTAAAGAACAGTTTAGAAGAAATCAGCGCATTTAGACCAGATGTCAACATTGGTCGACATTACAAATTACCATAAAAAAATGGCATTGAAACTGAGAAACTGTTAAACTTGCAAATTGCAGTAATCTTAGGAAGGTTCCTTGTTATTTTTATTGTAAATCATAAAGCACGCGTTTATTGTGAAAATATATTCTATACTTTGCCTTAATATTATCTGCTTTTCACCAACAGTTAAATTAACATTGACTACCGAAAAATAAATATAATAATGTTATTTAAAGATATTTTATAAATTGAAATTGAAATGTTAACACAATGAGAACATATTGATATATAATGTCATGTAAGCTATATAAACTTAACTACAACAACAATGACGAAATAATCAATGGAAAAAGAGATACTGAACAACCTTAATCACAACAGAAAAATAGAATGTGAACGTAGGTCAAAGTCGGTCACACAGACCTACTTTTAGTCGGAATGTATAGCACTTAGACATAATAGAGAGAGAGAGAAATTTCTCATAAGGCGTGTGAAGGGTACAGAGCTATCAGTGACTTTGAATAGGACATTATCAGCACCTATACCAAAGGTTAACAAAGGTGAAACGTACGTAAAGAAATACATTGGTAGTACGAAGAAACGTTACACTATATACCCACCCCAATACGTAGTTACATCATATTCCCACTCCCAATACGTAGTTACACTATATACCCACCCCCAATACGTAGTTACACTATATACCCACCCCCAATACGTAGTTACACTATATACCCACCCCCAATACGTAGTTGCAGGGCATAACACACACAAACTATAAACAGTAAAGCAATAGTATATTTATGTTAAAACAGATCATTTCCCAGCTGTTCTACTACATAATAGGGGCATACTCTTTTCATGTATAATCCTCAGAAAAGTGTTGTTCCTCATATATATAGAAGGACTGTGATATTAACAATATGTGCTTGTTTCACAGCGACTGTATGCTTGGGCTTACGGTGTCATTGCGTTTGAGTGCTGCGATTTATCTATTTTTTAAGTTAAATACTAACAGTTATTGAAGTTGTTTTTATAGAGTTTGGTAAACAACTTTCACTATGCTGTTATACTGTACCTTACACATTAACATATATAATAAAGTGAGAGGGAGAGTTGTTGTTTTTGTGTAAAGCATGCTTTAGTTGTTTGCGAAATAAAAAGCCTTAATAATTTTATGAATGCGTTGACTAAACAACCATAACCATTACTGTATAGCTATTGCCAACCGTAAAAATCGACACTTTTTCAATTGACAAGTCGAGCTCCCAGTGGAACTCTGTGTAAAAGTGTGAGACCTGGGTTGGGCTAGATTTGACTCCAGGGTCACCATTTAGAGGAATATAAGGGTATGCTATATATGTAATATATGAGAACTATGTCCCTTGTGGTTTCAGAGAAGTAGATTGTTCAAGTTTTTCCCTAATAGTATATATGTCTATGCAAAACATGCAACATTTCTATGTACAAACTTTGGACCACCGGTGCGCAGCTATATTTTTACCCGGCGGATTTAATTCGAACAAACCTGATAGTCCGGAGGTTCTTGAAAAAAACATTGTTTTAAGTTTCGACATGGTATGGCAACGTTTTCCATCATTTCCGAGTTTTAGATAACTCAATTTACGATCTTGTTTGAAAATATGTCAACATTCCTTTAAAAGTATTGCAGAATAAAACAATTTGTGTGATGCCTTTAACGGTTTATTCTGTAGTTGCTCTGGCTTTCAGCCAAGTCACTGAGTACTTAATTTGTGTTGTGTTTTTTATTTTCGTAACTACGTGATCATCTTGTGTTTTACTTATACTGCCTGTTAAAGGCAGAATATGTTTAGTAAAACATAAACTGAAACAGTTGACGAAGCATTCGGAAGCGTTACAACGTAGCGAATTACGCTAACAAATCAACTGAATAAAATTAAACTGTACACACTATGCCGAATAAATATTTTTTACTAATTACGCTGTATCCCTACATGCTGCGCCGACGCTAAGCACAACACAGGAAGTCTGCAGATCCAAATTCTTCATTTATAGCTCAGGTATTGTTTATTTAAACACAATAGTTAAAAGTCAGCGTGCCTTTTTAACGAAGCGTACGTTTCTAATCAGTTATGTCTATTAACGGCTGGGTACATCAGGTGTTTTAATGCACATTTGAAGATAATATTATACATAAATAATTGACACAAAGTCTCTATTATCTCCGTTAAGGTAATGAATAAACATATTCGGACGTTAATGCTGACTAGTCTGTTAGAGTATATAGCTTGGCGGGTATTTCGTTATTTATACTGTCTCGTTTAATTGGGATAACAATAACTTAAAGGTAAAACGTTTCATGCACCATAGAACCTGTTTAAATCCCAAGAGACACGTTTGCCACTAATCTCGTTGACATGGTAGGCCAAAGTGTACATATATTAACACAACTGCTGTTTTCAATTAATTATAACACTATTTACATCACGTTATTGTGGTGTTACATGACATTATTGACTAAAATAGTTATCATTCTACTTTAATTCAATGCATGTAATGACACTTTATCTTACAAGAAAAAACAATGTATATCATAACACGTGTTTGTTCTTTACTGAATATATTGTTACTATTTAAATGTATAATTATTTTAAAGCAGTTAGATTCTGTTGAACTACGTTTAATACTAAGGCAAGCAACTTGATATTAATCATATTTTGAAGTTCATCGTTGTATCAATAATAGCATGAATTGAGCATTTGTGCATAATTTTTTTAAAATAGCGTTAAGAATTTACACACTGCTTTATTCAGTATTAAATATTGTATTAGTACGTACAGAAGTCGAAAAGGAAATACAGCAATCGCAAAATTAGTGACAGCAGAGATACCGTCTTGGAAATTTCAGTGACAGCAGAAATACAGCCTCGGAAAGTTCAGTGAGAACAGAGATACCGTCTTGGAAAGTTCAGTGAGAACAGAGATACCGCCTTGGAAAGTTCAGTGAGAACAGAGATACCGCCTTGGTAAGTTCAGTGACAACAGAGATACCGCCTTGGAAAGTTCTGTGACAAAAGAAATACCGCCTTGGAAAATTCAGTGACAACAGAGATATCGCATTGGAAAGTTCAGTGACAACAAAGATACCGCCTTGGCAAGTTCAGTGACAACAGAGATACCGCCTTGGAAAGTTCAGTGAGAACAGAGATACCGCCTTGGTAAGTTCAGTGACAACAGAGATACCGCCTTGGAAAGTTCGGTGACAAAAGAGATACCGCCTTGGAAAGTTCAGTGACAACAGAGATATCGCATTGGAAAGTTCAGTGACAACAAAGATACCGCCTTGGCAAGTTCAGTGACAACAGAGATACCGCCTTGGAAAGTTCGGTGGCAACAGATATACCGCCTGGGAAGATTCAATGACAAAAGAGATACCGCCTTGGAAAGTTCAGTGAGAACAGAGATACCGCCTTGGAAGGTTCTGTGACAACAGATATACCGCCTTGGAAAGTTCAGTGACATCAGAGACACCGTCTTGGAAGGTTCAGTGACAACATATGGTACATATATTTTTGGAAAGTTCTGTGAAATCAGAGATATTGCATTTGAAAGTTCAATGACATCAGACACACCGCCTTGGATAGTTCAGTGGCAAAATGGCGATCGGGGTTTAAACCGGCTCCTAGGATACACCAAACCTCACTACAACAATGTCGTCCAAATTAAATTGCACAGTGTAAATATATAAATCCCTCCACCCGCCAAGTATATACCCTCTAACAAACTAGGCATTATTAATAGACGATATTGATAGAACACAAAGATGATCATGTATATATGACTTGCCAGAAGCCAGCGCTACCGAAAATAACACGAGAAAATTGAAGACAACAATTAATCTTTACCATCCTTTTCATGACCAGCATAGTGTCCATAATGTATCAGGTCGTCGCCCAATCAAAGGATAAAGCAAAAGTAAAGAGGTCTACCAGATAGCAGTATTTCAAAGGTGTTTTTAAATCAGGTAAACATATTTTGCTTTAGAGCAAAATACCAGAATGGCTGTAAGCCAGATATTTAACTTTAAGATAGTAGTAGTAGTACCTTCAGCAGCCTGTGTCTTTCCAACTTCATCAGCCCGTGTCTTTCCACCTTGAGCAACCCATGTCTTTCCACCTTCAGCAGCCCGTGTATTTCCACCTTCAGCAACAGGTGTCTTTCCACCTTCAGCAGCCCGTGTCTTTCCACCTTCAGCAGCCAGTGTCTTTCCACCTTCAGCAGTCCGTGTATTTCCACCTTCAGCAACCCGTGTCTGTCCACCTTCAGCAGCCCGTGTCGTTCCAACTTCAGCAGCCCGTGTTTTTCCACCTTGAGCAACCCGTGTCTTTTCACCTTCAGCAGCAAGTGTCTTTCCACTTTCAGCAACACGTGTCTGTCCACCTTCAGCAGCCCCTGTCGTTCCACCTTCAGCAGCCCGTGTCTTTCCACCTTCAGCAACCCGTGTCTTTCCACCTTCAGCAACCCGTGTCTGTCCACCTTCAGCAGCCCGTGTCTTTCCACCTTCAGCAGCCCGTGTTTTTCCACCTTGAGCAACCTGTGTCTTTCCACCTTCAGCAGCCCGTGTCTTTCCGCTTTCAGCAAACCGTGTCTGTCCACCTTCAGCAGCCCGTGTCTTTCCACCTTCAGCAGTCCGTGTATTTCCACCTTCAGCAACCCGTGTCTGTCCACCTTCAGAAGCCCGTGTCGTTCCACCTTCAGCAGCCCGTGTTTTTCCACCTTGAGCAACCCGTGTCTCTCCACCTTCAGCAGCCCGTGTCTTTCCACTTTCAGCAACCCGTGTCTTTCCACCTTCAGCAACCCGTGTCTTTCCACCTTCAGCAGACCGTGTCTTTCCACCTTCAGCAGACCGTGTCTTTCCACCTTCAGCAACACGTGAATTTTCATCTTCAACAGACCGTGTATTTCCATCTGCAATAATCAAGCATGTTCTTGATTATTTTCAAGGAAAACACCTTGTTGTGCTTCAATGTGTAAACAACCATCTAGATCTTCATCAATAAACCTAATTAATTATCAATAGAACTGTTTTGGAGAACTTAAATATAAATGTTCTTGTGTCTCGCGATGGAATATTTAAATTAAATAACATAGATAGAGTTTAGCGAATACCGTTATAGACGCATTCGCAAATATATTCTTCAGTTATGGAAAATACGAGTTCTTCTCTAACATTTTCATTTTTCCAGTAATCTGTGTGCAGAGTAACGTTATGCTTATATTTCTCTATTTTTATTTCAAATAAGATACTTGGTACATTTAAACACTATAAGAACACAAGATATTGAGCTACACGATTATAATATATGACTGGCTACATTGTGCATGCTATCTGTAAATAATATCAATATATGAAGAAAAAATGTATATACATATAGTTTGTATGAATATGCTGTGGATGTTTCAGAAAAAAAAAGTATTTACTGGTATTGGTTCTAATTCCTACAATTCTAGCATAGCATGTTTTATCCTGTTTTGTTTTTACCTCGTGTATAGCAGTAGGAACGCCAGCCCTATGGCGTAGGAATATTTATCAAACAAGGTCACGTGATAAAATCGATAACAAAATGACATTATCGGGAAAATTGTCACTGGCAGATTTCTTCACCTCTTATTTATAAACTGTGATTATAACAAAACACAATCACAGATCGTTGTTAAAGTAATAATATTCACAAACTACATTGGTCGAACATAACTGGTGTACACTTCGTGTAATTCCCATTAATAGTTAAAGGTATTTTTAAAAGGGATGAATTTAGGTTGTTTTAAGGTTTAAATTGCCAAAAATGCGCTTTTAAATCAAAATCGATTTATTTCGTCATTTTAGAAGCGAGAATAAAAACAAATGCATGTACGCGTAGATAAATTTTTCCTCTGTCCATATGCAAATTTTTAATGAAATCGGAGACAAGTACTTTTTTTCCCCCAAAATTAACTAACATGACCCACGGACGCAAATACGGCATAATGCATATACATTTACAGACGCGACCGGGTACACAAGAAATGAAATAATTCCATTATTTCAATACATATATTTCAAACGTATGTATCCATGCATTCCAGATTAAATTTCTGATCTATACATGCTTTTGGTTTATGCCGGAGTGCTCAGAATAGGTTTTTACAAACCAAATTGTAACGGTACGTCGGGAAAGGAAATGAGGATAGTGAAAATATATGTTGCAGTGCTAATTTTCTGAATCCGAAAAAAATGCAAAAAACTGAAGTTTTAACAGCGAGAATGATTTTTTTTCATGAAAGTGTTCATTGACATGTCTACTTTATAAATCCAAAATTAAAGTCAATCAGAAAAAAGTACTTTTTTGTCCCCAAAATTATCCAAGTACACCGTGTTCGCTAAAACTTATGAACAATCGCCTTTCGAAGTTAATGTACACGCGGGATATAAAAGTTGCATATAGCTGCGAATGCGCAGTTTTAATCAAATTCGATTTATTTCATCATTTTAGAAGCGAGAGAAAAACACAAAAGCATGTACGCGTAAATACATCTTTCCTCTGTATATATATAAAATATAAAAAAAAATCGGAGGCAAGTACTATTTTCCCCCGAAAATTTACGAAGTACACCGTAATCGTTTAAATACGCCGAATCGACGTTCCAAATCGATGTTCGCACGGAATAAAATTGTGGAATTATGAATTCATTTATAAAGATAAATCGATTTCAGCATTGTTCAGTAGTTGTTATATTATTGATGTAATATGTTCACAGTATTTATGAGAGCAACATTACGGTAGTATCCCTCCAACCCTGTGGGCTTCCCCGCTCCAACCCGTACACACAATACGTTGTGTATTGCTGTGAATGCGCATTTTATTCAAATCGATTTATTTCGTCATTTTAGAAGCGAGCATAATAACAAAATCATATAGATACATCTCTCCTCTGTATATATATAGAATTTCAATAAACGGAGACAAGTACTAATTAAGTAACAGGACCGTCCGACCCAAAGACGGCAACATTCATATTCATTAAGGAAAGACGACCGGCTACAGAAACAATTAAATAATTTCGTTATGTAAACATTTATATTTAAAATGTATGTGTCCATGTATTTTACACTAAATTGTTGATCTATACATGCTTTGGGTTTATGTCAGAGTGGCCAATTTATTTTAAGAAACAATGTTGCAACGGTATATCGGAAAATGAAATCATGATGGCGGCAACATACGTTGCAGTGTTAATTTTCGAAATCAGAAAAAGCGATAAACTAATATAAGTTTAACAGGCAGAAAGAAGTATATTCTTTTAACTGTTCGATTAAAACTGAGGGAGCGACTCGAGTTTTAAAGAAAGCAAGATTGGCATGTGTCCCTTTAACCAAGTAAATAAATGACTGACGAGTAACAGACATGCTACTGTCAGTAACAAACATGATTATGTGTAGACTCGAAGATTTCATAACATAAACGTGGACATGGCATTGTGTCAATGGAGCACTTGCCAGATTTGTGGTGTTGTGAAACACTGTACGCGTGAATCCAAAAATTGCGGGTCGTTTATATTTATAGGGCATATACAGTTATATATATATATATTTATATATATTATTCTTTTATATTTATATGGTCCCAGAACGAAGTCATACTCACAACTATATTGAAAGTAAATACTGAATATACATGTGCGGTGCGTTACGATCTGTAGTATTTGAAAACAGACATATTAAACATTTCCCTGAACATATATACTATATTCATAGAATTATTTTTCCTGAAAAAAAATACATGTTTGTTTTCAGCAGTTGAAATCTACTATATTCTGCGAATATTGCTACTTTGAAAATTTGAATACGTCTGTTTTCATCAAATAGCATGTTTTGTTTGTTTTAATATATATATTTTTTAATTTATGATTTAAAAAAAAAATTGATGATCGGAATATGTCTTACACACTGTTGAATCCTGTAATTTAACAACAAGTGGTTTGGTTCACAGGCGACAGTATCGGTGAACAAAACCACTTGTTTTACCGGATTCAACCTTGTGCAAAAAAATATTCATTCATATATTATACCATTAATATTATAACATGTGTGTTGTAACATATGCTTATCCTTGGATAGTGGATGTCTGCTGGGAACTTGACCTTTTACCTAAAAATCAAACGATCATCCTCTTTCCACTGTCCACCAATAAAGTTTCATGAAATTTGCTTTAGGTAAGAGGAAAAACTGTGTGGGCAATACTTTTCATTTTCCGGTCATGGTAACGGACCTTTCAACTACTGACTTCAAAATAAACAGGGATTATCATTTCACCAAAGGCAGTCAAAGTATGAAGTTTTATGAAATTAGCTTCAGAGAAAGTAATAAAGAGTTTGTACAAAGTTTCGTCAAAATCCAACAAGTAGCGCAGACAAGATGTAATCTGTCTCATCTACCACTTTGTGGTGGAAGACATAATTATAAAGACAATATTTTAGTTCATATGTATACTTTATTAAGCAAATAATTGAGCGAACATAAACTTCAGCATTGACTCTGGCCAGTGGTGTACATGGAGTCTTCTTCCACATGACGTGCAGACTGAAAGAAAAGAAAGACATAGAATAAAATGTTAATATAAGTCGAGCAGAGTATTCAATTTGAATCAGGTGTTGCGAGGGGGAGCTAGGGCACGTTTAGGGGAATGGGACAGTTTAAAATTTAATTATTGTTTAACGCCTCATCAACACGTTGTTTAGGTTATTTCGAGCCGCCTCAAAGAGAGGAGGAAAGATACATAGGTATCCAGGAATCCTGCCCTATGCGTACTACCTTACTACCGATTAGATACCTATAGTTCTTTAACGTGCTTGGAGGACAGACTCCGATACACAGGACCACCCGGTTTACGTTCCCATCAGACGAACGAGGCTAGCAGGACACATCGAAGTAACCCAGTGGCGCCAGTAAGAATTGAATCCGTGTTCAGTGGATTCAAAGCCGATATGCTATAAACGTCCCTTGACCAAAACTGAGTAAATGGCACATCAAGTAAAGGGTCAATACATATTATATTGGGAATCATACGAGTATATGATTGAAATGACATGATTATAGAACCATTTTAATGTTTTTTTACGCAACAGTACCGCAAGAATCTATTATAAGGAAAGTTAAATCTGACAGAGGGTGCAATGCTCTATAAAAAGAAATATAAAAAGATCGGACAGGGAAAGTAGCATTCAAGGAGGACAGTCAATCACAAAACACAGAAACAAACACGCAAACAGACAAACAAGAAGGCAGAAGCAATAATAAATGGAAACGACATCACAAACACAAAAGGGTTGACAATAGGGCTACCGCCTTGGAACGGTCAGTGGCAAAGTAGGCCACTGGGGGCTTAAACCGGTTCTAGGGTGCACCAAAGCTCACACTTACCCTACTGTCATCCCATTAAAACAGGACAGTGTAAATAAAGAAATCCACGCCATGATATAATCTCTAACCAAGGCAGCATCAATAGGCAATATAAGTAAAACAAATATATGCTCGTGTAAATATAATACAAAAAAACAACAGCCTAGAAAGCCACAATGAAGGTACTCAGTGACTTTGCAGAAGCCAGAGCAGTAAGAGAAAAAACCATTAAGGGCACGACAAGAAAGATCATGCACAAACATCAAACGCCACCGTCCCAATGGGCTTTAGGTAGGCCATTTTTACTAGAAGGGGAATAAAATACAAGTCTTGCCAAAAATCTAAAATTGTTAAATTTTACACGTTTTGTTCATAGGATATTTTACTTTAATGACTTAGTAAGGTCATTTTACATGGGGAGAAAACATTAATATACAACTATTTATTTTTTCTCTCAAAACCTGGTGATGCCGCTAGTTTTAGAAATAAATCATGATTAAATAGGGCAGTTGAGAAGACACTTTTGTAGATGTGTGGTCTGTTCTGATGTGAAAATGTGTAAAACAGACACAATATTGGAAATTTGCTCTGTGTCCATTTAATAAATTGGGGACCCATCACATAGACCAATTAGTTGATGTTAAAGGGACACACGGCAATCTTGAAGTATTTATCAAGCTTTAACATTAGCATCTCCATGTGTTAACCTGGTAACATTTTAAACCTTTTTAAACCTGCTTGCATTAAAATTTAAATAAAAGTGTTTCATTTTGTCTTCGTTATTCAATCAAATACTTAACTATATTATAGGTGCACTATTATCAACAGTAAGTAATGTGTAAAACAATTTCTTCTGAACTATTCTAATCAATAATATTAATGATGCACAAATGCAAACTATGCAGAAAAAATTAACCGAACTCCAGAAGTTTTAAACAAATAAAGACTGCCTAGTGTCCCTTTAACACAACTTGTTTTCGCATGTATCCAGTACATGTAGTTTACACGAGCTCATACGATAATCACGCTGCACTATCACTGAAAACATGTTTTACTCTAACTTTGAACATCACCGTGCAAGCATAACACAAGCTCCATTTAAAGAACTACACAAGTGCAAACAATTTTTAAAAGGGCTCCTACCTCCATATGATCCAATGGCATTTAAATACGGCTTGACATTCTGAAGTCGTCAGTATCAATTCACTTAGAGCTGCTCAAGGGCACGATTCACATCTGAGGCCTCTCTGAAAACAACATCAATCCAATGTCAATGATCAAACAGACATAGTTTAATATCCTTTGTTATACATAATGTAACATATTTAAAAAAGAAAAGATAAAATAACTAAATTGAATAAAGCATGAATACTACTTGTGCTCAATAACACGGTTAATATAATAAAAACATCTCTCATCATTCATTATACATGTAAAATATATTGTAGCCCAACTGGAGATCCATTAAACACATTGTTCCACTTTTACAGCATATTTCCAGGCCATGAGAATTTTGAGACACACTGGAGGCAAGCGTAGTAGCTCCACATCCTTAAAGGCTTTTAAGTGAAATGTACTTTCTCGAAATTGCGTTGTTTTAATCGCAACAGAAAGTATGTAGTAAATGTAAATAAATGTCAATTCAAAATCACTTCCTCGCCTCAAATATTTACTGTGCATAAATGTCTATGGCAGATTACATTGTTTCAATGGTAGTTGTATCGGGTTATGTATTCACTAATGTGCGAGAACATGGGGATAACATAACGATATAGAGACAACGCTAACAATTTACATTCATGCATCCGAGGGGTGGGGGTGGGGTTGGAGGGGGTTTCTAGTTTTCTTACCCCCTCCTTGTTTTCGGTATGCAAGATCCATCTACCCCCACACCCCCATCTACCGTACTTGGTTGGGGGCGGGGTGCGGGGGACATTGATAGCATTTCAACTAGCAATTGTTTTATTCCACGAAAAGTTCTACAGTTTACAGTACACCCAGTTACTGGAAAGATCTGAGTACACGAAAACACTTATAGTGATTATGAACTTTCTATTATACAGTATACACCACTTTTTAGGCACTGTATTTGGCCAATGTCTAAATATGCACGATCTAAAAGTGGTGTGTACTGTTTATTAACAAACACATTTTAATGACAAAACAAATACCTTGATCATGGACCTCCAGCAGCAGACAGTAATCCCAAATCCAACTTGCAACAACATGTCAATTTCACCTGTCAAGTTATGTCACGGTGACCTGTCAGTCACCAACAGGTGACCTGTCAGTCACCAACACTGCATCGTGTTGACACATAATGGGACGTTATTTCGTCCGGTAAGGTATTAGTTTTTACATAATCTACGGTATGAAACACTGTACGCGTGTTGTTAGACTCCATAGGTACCCGTAGTGCTCGCCGACGTAGCGCGCCCAATTTCGGGTGTAAAAAAATGGCGTCTGTTTTAATTGAAAATTCGTAAAATAGTCCGTAAAATACAAAGAAATAGTCCATGTTAGCGGAGTTAAAATGCGAACAGAACTGATTTGTTATTGTTGTAGTGACAATATGCGAAAAAGTCGCTTAGTTAAGGAGTTAGCTGGGACCAGCTAGAAAATGGGCTTATTATATATCAAATGAAAGGTAATTATGTGTACTAAACGATCCCACCAAAATTACTTGCACAAAGTGGTACACTTTTTGTAAAATGGCGCCTAAACACCACAACCCATAAATAACAAATTTCAGCAAAATATTAGCTACCGACTAAAATTATAAGTTTCAGAGAAATGATAGCTCATTTTTCGATAACAAATGTATATAAACATCTTCCTACGTATTTAAAATAACTGTGTATGCTGTATTTCATGTTTAACTAAAAACTATTTCTTAAATATAAGGAATAATACTATACTTAAAAATATCGATTTTTTTTTTAAATAGGACAATTATATTTTGTTTAATATATGTTCACGTGAAATTAATTAATCAATTCATTTTAGTTTAATAAAAAATGTAATAAAATATGTAAGAACAGATTTACTACAAAAGAAATAATATAAAACGCATAAACATTCTCAAATTGTAACAAAACTTTTCCTACTCCGATTTTTATATTTTAATGCTTAAACATGTATGCTACTAATCATATGAAAGTCTTTTGTTGTTGCTTTAAAGTTACTGTTATATTATGCAATATATTGATACTATACATGATTTCAAATATCACACACATATTTTAAAATATGTATGGTTATCCAAAATGATTTTAAACTGTATATAAAGGGAGATAATTAATCGATGGCGTTGTACTAATCTTATTAGTTTCTTAATAAATATATAAATTATTCACTTTTTAATTAGCTTTATTCATTATTCTGTACAATACATACATGAACCACTCTGATTTTAATGTTGGAAAGATACTTTACTACTCTTTTTTTGCTGCGATCAAGACGGTTGTATAATTATATAAGTTTAAGAATGTACTATGCACAGCCGATCACTTGCGATGTTCACAACTCGCACTTTTTTTTCCGCAATTCAAAGTACTAATTGATTGTGTATTGTTCTTGCCTTATACTTGCATGTAAAATAGTTAAAAAAGTATGTCCATTACCAATGGTGGATTCTTCTTCACTAGTGAGACAGTACCTCTATTTTAATTCCAAGAAATAAGGAACAGTCAAGTAAAATTTCGCATGAAAATAAGCTATACATGTATTAATAACTACAATTACCATTTCACTTGCGAAGACAAATATAGTTTTTGGAAGGTTGCTTTTCTTTGTTATAGTTTTTGGAAGGTTGCTTTTCTTCGACAGGATACAGTCCACCACCGCAAATTAGGTATATGACTTTGGCTCAAAGAAGCTAATCAATCTTCTGAATTAATTCCGTTTCTGTGCCTGTTATAGCAAACAGTAGATGACAATAGTAGATACATTTCACTCGTTATCAAGTGTGTGCTTTCAAACGAAAGATGGTGACGACAGTACCTCTATTTTAATTCCAAGAAATAAGGAACAGTCAAGTAAAATTGCTCATGAAAATAAGCTATACATGTATTAATAACTACAATTACCTTTTAAAAGTCTACTACCAGTCTCACCAAGATACTTTTCGCTTTAGTAATTAATTTTGAAAATAATATCAAATACTTCACATGAGTTTTCCTGAGGTCTATGCCTTGCCGAAACATGTTCAACACTGCAGTTGTTGATATGACATCTGATCAAAATATATATTGTTGGCCTTTTTTCCAGTTCATTGCATTGTATGCTCCCATCATATATCTATACACGTCCAACAGATATGTCCACCCTATACACGTCTATCAAGTATTGTCAGGCAAAGACAAACATATTCAGACGATGGACCAGCAATTGATGCAGTTGCACAGCAAGTGAACTCAGGTCTAAGTCCACAGAACTCCATTCACATTGTGTTTGACTAGGAAGGGTATAAGATGACGCTAGGCTAACAGATTTGCTTAAATACTCTAATATATATGCTTCTTCTACAGTTGAGAGTATGTTGACTGGAAAGAGTACCACAGATGTGTTCTTGGGCTAACACCAACATATGAAGCGCTAATGACGGTGCTTCTTGTGTCGTTATTTTGTTTTTTTGTTTTTTGACACGTTTTGACAGCTTAGAGAAACACTTTATAATGGTTCAGATAAAGCATCCATTGATTCAGCAGATGACTCCACGCAATTGAAATTGCCATATCAGGTAATATCGCCCAGGAAATCTCAGTACTTGTTGCTTACGGTTTTTCAAAGTCGGCAACATTCAAGTTCTTATTTATGTTTCTGGAAACAGTTGATTTTAACCAGCATTAGGACGGAAAGATCGGGTGATTGGATATTACATCTCGCGACGCAGGCCAGTATGCTGCTTTATTTCGTCAGCATAAAACATTCTAACTACGCATATAGTTACCTGTATACCTTTGGAAATGCTCGTAGATATAATAGAAAATATGTGAAACATTGTTTTTTACAAGGCCAGTTTACCTTTCGACACTGCGAAAATGGAACATTTATCGGTACCTGGAGCACTATTTGCGACTAAACGTGCATTTTTTCCTACAGTTCTTGACTGACCGGTTGCGACTCTGTTTGATCATTTTATGTAATTGGAAATAAAACAATTATCAAGGTGATGAAGGTAAATAGTGCTTCTAGCTTCAAAAATAGAATAGCAATTAAAGATGACTCAGGCTATGACAGGGCTTTTGAAACAGGTCTTTAGCAGCCATTTTCGTAAGACCCAAAGGGACACTGTGCAGTGTTTCACCATAGTTTAGATAAACTATGAATGAAGTTGTCGGATTAAAATTTATCTGTTTAGCAAAGCTTCCACCATGATGTGAATGCAATTTTAAGCTCCCTGTAAGACCTGCATCGACTCCAGCAACACTAAGGATGAATGCCGATAATTCAAAACAAGAACCTGAGTTCACTCTACTTTTTCCAAGTAGAAAGTGAGTTTGGGTCCGCATGTTCTCTACGACACCATTTGATACTAAAATCTTCAATGGAGTGGGCGATCTGGGCACGACAGGCATTAAAATCAATAGTTGAAGGTAATCTATATTTAGGACCTTTCGAAAACAAATGCCGAATACGTTTATCAATAATATCAAAATTACCAGTGATACATGACCTGCTGGAGCATAGCAAAATGTTGATGTGTTGCATTCACATTCCTTAGGAGTATTAAGTACTATATCAAGGTCAGAAACTATTTTGTTGTAGTTGAAAATAATATTTCTAATAGGCTTTTTATACTTATAACAAATTACAGGACTTTCAGAATTTTTGAAATATTTAGGGATAGAATCTCGAAAAATACTAGGCATGTCAATGAAATCAATACCTTTGTTAATATATAGAGATTTTAGAAAATGCCTGACGTGATCAGACTCCTTGTCAATATGGGCTCGGAGAACATGTTGTGTATAACTTTGAACTATGGAAGCAGTGTTATACAAGGGATCTGTACGAATGAAAATTTTGTCGGCTTCCTCGTCGATCAACTTTAGTGATGAAATGGACAAAGAGGTAAGCCGCGAAAGCATAGAGTGCTTTCCAGACTGTTTAAAAATGGTATGTAAATCAGCGACAGAAATAATTACACGCGATTTACGTTTGATGTTACCATTACGCCTAAAACCATGAGACCTAGCTTTACGCTTTCGGATAGAAAATATAGAAAAAATGTCAATATTAGGATCTTTAGAAATATTTCCTTCTTGATAAATATTGTCATTAAGGCCGAGTGGATAAGGTGTCTGTAAGTTTTTCATCCACTTAAGTTCTGCAATATGTCTAGCTTTTGAAGATGAGATTGTCACTAAAGGTCTGACATTTGATCTTCCTCATCAAGGTCAAGGGCAGGACTTAGTGTTTTGCCTGAAAATGGCTTTTGCACGGAAATCCTTCTAGACCATTCAAGGTAATAAGCTGAAACTGAGTATGAAGCGTGTTGAGGATGAGAGTATGTCAATGCAGTTCTGAAATTTGACCTTAACCATCAAGGTCAAGGTCTGGACTTGAGGTATCATTGTGATATCGAAAATAAGTATGTTTTGTGATGGCTTCCATCGAGTTGTAAGTGTAAATCAGACGAACACTTTTGTTACAAAGCTAACCCAAGCCCAGTACAATGATGCTATCGTAGTAGGAAAATATCAAAGAGAACTTAACATTGTCATGCATAGTGAAGTGGAAATGTAACTTAAGAACAAAACATAACACTTTAGCAATGCAAAAGATTAAAATCACAATGGAAGATGTAATATGTAATCATGTTTACTGTAAAAAGTTTCCATTGGTGGAAACATATGCACAAAGATATAGTTCACACATCATAAGTATAAAAAGTGAACTTAACCTCAAAAGAAGGTATAAAAGTCGAACAGGAAATTCACAAATTTGAAACAAACAACAATTACAAGGATATATAGGAGAACAGTATGTGACACTATACATATAAAAAGGGTTGACACCTTGGTATCGCATTGGAACAGTTTAGGAAATGTGTATTACGCTTACTATCGAATATATTCCTATGGCTCTTTAAAGTGCTCGAAAGATAGACTCTGATACAAGGATAATCCAGTTAAGACTCCCGTCCGACGGACGAGGCTACCAGTGAGTCTCAGACCCGTGATATCCGGATTCAGAGTTGAACATGTTCATCCACTTGATCACCACATTCGACAATACAGTGTTAAGTAGATGTTAACGAAAGGAATGGATAACATATGCACAAGCCACGGATATACGTGGAACTTCATTTAACAAAAAGACAAATAGCAGTGGTTGTTTTCTTGACAACCATGTTGGATATAATGAAGATATAGATTACAGATGAGATAATAATTAAAAGTGCTTTTTATTTGGAATTAATAGAAGATAATTGAGTATAAGGCAAATTAAAACACATCAACAAATGTCATACGTGTTGGTATATAAACGGTATATATGCGTAAAAAAAAATTAATACAGAGTGTATCAAATATGGATTATACTATGTGTATGATACACAGATAAATTTTAAGTAAAACCTTAAACATGCTAATACAATCGAATTGTAACTAATACAATATCTTTATGTATCTCGTTTGCTTTAAAATAAAAATGTGTTAATACATTTTTTTTAATGTGTTTGATTTTTCTTACAATACGTATTCAAAATCATACATATACATGTATTTGTGTGTGAGTTGAAATATTAAATAGTTCAATACACTGATATCCATCTTAAAGCTTAATGTAGACAATTCATAACGCATCTAATACAACATAGTTACATTCAAACTTGTTAAACGCAAACAACAAATATTAAATTTAGAAACATAATAAATCTTCATAAAACTGATTTCCAGGAGTGTATTGGTTTCACCATAACTCGTTTTAGAAATGATTTCTTTAAATTAATGTATTTTAAAACACATGTTAGATGCAGATTGTAATCAGTAAGGCTTAATACTTCATTGGATATCAATCCACCAGTGATTTACGATAAAAGCGAAGCTGCATATGTTTGATCATTTTTTGATTTTATTATCTCCCTTTATGAATCCATTTATCGCGTCTGTTTCTAAAAATAAGTGACGTATATGGAATATTTGTTTCTATTGAAAGTTGAACATAAAATACCTAACACATTTTTTGCAAAAGATTGCTTTAGAGTTTGTTCATTCATCTCTTTGGTGATTTATATTCAAAACAATATTTATTTTGTTTTATGAGGGTCATGTATTTTAACCGTTGACTGCCAAAAATCGTACCACTTTGCGCAAGTAATTTCAGCTGATCCTTGTTGGAGAGGGTTTATACTCTCCAATAATATCATAGTTATCCATTTTCTAGGTTGTCCCAACAATTTTTAAAAAACCCGTCAATTGTCACTACAACATATAGGACCGTGGCGTTCCTACTGTAGTTCAAACAATCAACATATTTTCCCGTTTCAATTCATACATACTAGTGTGTGACACGGATCTAGTTAACTGGATGTGTTATATCGTAAACGATTCCCCACTTCATATACGATTCATGAAACAATTTTAGTTTTAACAAGCCATTTTGGAGAGTTAAAATTAAAGATAATTCATAATTATCTTTAAAAATTTATATAGAATGGGACGAGTTTGAGATACTTTATATCACATAACATTACAAACAAATATGTTATAAATAATGGACATTAAACATCAAACGCCATGACGTCAGAAAAAAACTATAACGCCAACACGTCATATTATCACGTCCTTTGATGCCAAAGCGTTATTTGACGTTAAAACGTTCTTGTATACACAAAATTGGGTATCAAAGAGTTCGTAACTGATTTGTATAATGTTAAATATTAAGACAATAATTATAATAAGTTTATGACTGAATTTATATTATTATACCTCACTGTAAACACTCCTTGTAAAATCCCCATACCCTGCCGGGTTAATATTTCACGCTATCACCCTCAACGCGTCATAGCGAGTATATTAGGAGTATGTGTTCTTTACATAATAAAATAGTTTGAGTTAACCTCACATCCGGTTCCGCCATAACAACTTTTATAAACGTTACGTTAACAATTTGGAAAATTATTTATTTTACGCAGACAACAAAATTAATTTTCAAAAAAGTTATATATTCCATCGAAGAACACAATTTACGACAAAATGATGTAAGTATCATCAATATCGATAGTGGAATTTCCGAGATACTCAAGGAAATACTTGCAGAATGACACTATCTAGGAACATGGCAGTAGCGTCGGGATATGTTGACACGATCGACCTTGAGGAAGAAACGAGAGGTTATGGTCTAAATGAGGACCGGGCGTTGATGAAGAAACTTCATGCCACCGATCGAAAACAGTCGAAATCATCAACACCTGTGTCGGGAAACGTTTAATTTTGAACACCGGAGACTACGAATTGTTGAAATTGGCGACCGAAGATTTTTTCTCAACTGAAATTAATTGACGGCAACGGTGATGTTGTTTTTGATGATGAAGATGATGATGCTGGTGCTGCTACTGATGAAGTCGATGATGAAGTTACCTTTACTAATAAAGATGGCAACGATACTCAGAACGACGCAATAACTACACCGGGAAATACTGTGATGATTAAAGAAAATGAATTGAATTGAATTGGTTTTTATAGTCGCACCAACAGCTAAGGTCATATGGCGACTTACCAGCTTCCACTGGTGGAGGAAGACGCCAGGTGCCCCTCCGGGCAATTTTCGTGCACGGACGGCCACCTGGGTAGAACCACCGACGTTCCGCAAGCCAGCTGGATAGCTTCCTCACATAAAGATTCCTAGGCCCCTGAGGGATCGAACCTACAGCGGTGAGGGGAAAGTGATTGCAAGTCAGAGACTCTAACCACTCGGCCACGGACGCCCCTAAAGAAAATGAAGTCCTTGGAATAGTGAGACAGCTACAATTGGACATGGCAGCACTGAGGGAAACCCTATCCAGTGACGTACAGGCATCACATTCTCATTTTGATAGGCTGCGAAATGAAATAGCCAGTATAAAGATGCAATGTGCACAAAGAGCAGACTACAATGATAGAAGCATAGCAACAGTGAATATGGGCGCCAGTGAATTACAGATGGATATGAAGAGGTCTCATGATTCCCTACATCGAAGGTTGTAGTCTATTTCTGACCAAGTAAGATTATAAGCGACATCAAACGTAAGCGATATGCCATTGCAACATACCTCAAGTCGACAAGTACCAACAGCTCAGAATAACGTAACTGGACGTCCGACGTTGAGTTCTACTTCCGGTAGCAATACAAAGATGCCGAAAACACTAATTATTGGGGATTCGTTGCTTAAAGGCTTTCATCCAAGAGGACTGAGAGATGATGCTGGTCATTAGAAGAATATTCTAACATAGTGATTTACGTCAAGTACGTGGGCGGAAATGACGTTTATAATGGGCGGAACATTGACACACTCCGTACCGAACTCAAACCATGACACACTCCGTACACTCCCAAACCATCAAACATCTGCATAACAAAATGGCTGTCTATGTGTGCTCTTTGTGTTCAAAAGAAATATAAAAAGATCGGACAGGGAAAGTAGTATTCACGGAGGACAGTCAACCACCAAACACAGAAACAAACATGGAAACAGACAAACAAGAAGGCAAAAGTAATAATAAAAGTAAACGACATCACAAACACAAAATAGTTGACAATAGGGCTACCGCCTTGGAACGGTCAGTGGCAAAGTAGGCCATTGGGGGTTTAAACCGGTTCTAGGGTGCACCAAACCTCATACTTACCCTACTGTCATCCCATTAAAACAGGACAGTGTAAATAAAGAAATCCCCGCCATGATCTAATCTCTAACCAATAAGGCAGCATCAATAGGCAATATAAGTAAAACACAAATATGCTCGTGTAAATATAATACAAAAAAACAATAGCCTAGAAAGCCACAATGAAGGTACTCAATGACTTGGCAGAAGCCATAGCAGTAAGAGAATACACCATTAAGGGCACGACAAGAAAGATCATGGACGGGATGAAGATATGACTCCTATAAATCGCATGATCAAATCGCTATGTGATGAAACATCCACAACCTTAATTGACTGCCATAGTAATTTTATATACGGCGACGGGAATGTCGCATATCAATATTTCAAGAATCCTCGTGAAAACGATAAATATATCGATCAGCTTTATCAAGGTCAACTTCCCACGAGACTCGCCTCTCCACGACGTCCAATCCGATGATACTCTGAACGACAATCGCCCTAACACTGCCCTACGAGCACCACCACCACTACCGCCATCACCACCACCACAACCACAACAACAACAATACTAATGATGATGATGTTTACACAAACACCACCAACAGCAACATCACTACTTACAATACTGTTGATATCATCAACAACAACAACATATTCAACAACAACAACGAAAACGACGACAATAACAACACCAACAACAACGACAACAACAACATAAATAATAATAATAATAATAATAATAATAACAATATTAGTGATGAGTTAGGTTCCAAATGCAAAACTACCATACACCGGTCAATATGACTTAGAAACGGATGATTTAGAATCCGTATTTCTTCAAGTTATCTGCGAAAACAGTCAATTATTCGTTGTTAATTTTGTTTATAGACCACCTCAGTCCAAACGATCATGGATTAACAAGTACGAGACACAGTTAGATAAGCTGGATAGATTGAATTTGGAAACACACATATTAGGAGACATTAACATAAATTATAAACCAGGAGGGCAGATTGACAATTACAATAATACAAAGTGGTACGATTTAATCACAAAATTTGGTTTGACTAAATTAGTTGAAAAGCCAATAAGAGTAAGTAAAGCAAGTTCGACAATAATAAATCACATATATACTACTTTTCCCAACGTGATCGCTGATGTACTTATACAATACTTTAATATCAGTGATCCAATATGTTTCACACGATTGTCGAAAATCCCAAGTACCAAGAATTATTACAAACAACTTTCACATAAATATATAAAAGTCAGATCTTTCACGAACTTTAATGTTGACAATTATTGACTTAGAAATTGAACAGTTAAATGGTGTTGAATTTTGTAGCAACCCCAATATGTCAGTAAGCCTATTTAATAAAATTATAAACAAGTACTTTTGAAAGATGCACCTCTAAAAACAAAAAGAATAAAGCGAGAAATCCAAAATATCTGGTTTACAAATGAAATAAATGAAATAAAAGAGGCAATATTTGTAAGAGATAAATTACACAAAGTAAAACGATGTGCGAATACAAGACTCAAAGGAATAGAATAACGTCAATGATCAAAACAATGATCAAAACAAGTAAAAAGGATGTTTTTAACAAAGCCATATGTAAAAATAAATCGGCTAGTTATCTCTGGAAAACTAATAATGGTGCTACAGTTGGAATATCTTTGTCAAACATTCCTACTTACGACGATGAAATTATCATAGATCCATATAAAATATTAAATGTAATGAACAGCCATTTTATCAAAATAGCTAACATTGTCAATAAAACAAGATTCAGCTCAACCAAATTTATTAAACCATCTAAATTGTAAATTAAATGATATCACATTTGAAATACAACCAATCACTGTATAACAAGTGATTATGATGATATAATAACGCCAATAATAACATTTTTAATTAACCAAAGCATACAACAAGGGATTTTTCCAGACGCTTTAAAGGAAGCAATTGTTTTACCAATATTTAACAGTGGAAACCAAGGCGATTCAGGGAGCTACAGACCGATCTCTATTTGACCAACAATATCAAAAACATTTGAAAGGCATAAAGCAAATCATCTACATGCATTATTTGTAAAAATTAATGTATTGCATGAAACACAGCCTTGAGTTAGAAAGATGCACTCATGTCAAACTGCTTTAACGTACTTAATAAATAACTGGCTGATATCGATTCAGGTAAATATGTTGGAGCTCTATTCCTCGATCTTATAAACGCTTTTGACCTTGTGGGTCATGAAATCCTTCTCCATAAATTGAAATTATATCATTTTACCGACAATACAATATCACATTTTAATTCATATTTGTCAAATAGAAAACAGTTTATAAAAATTGAAGACCAAATATCTGAAAAATTAACATTGAAATCGGGTGTTCAAGAGGGAAGTATTCTTGGCCCTTTATTATTTGTTTTATATGTAAATAACATGTCATTGTGTACTCATAATTGTGAACTTGATTTATATGCTGATGATGCTAGCTTATATAAAAGTGATTTTCATCTATCAAATATGCAAAACAGCCTCCACGAACATTTAAAACAAATCAATCTATGGTATTCAAATAATCACATGTTGCTACACTCATCAAAAACAAAATGCATGGTTATAACAACAAAATATAAACAAAAGCGTATAGGACAACTACAGCTAAACGTTAATGGAATACCCTTAGAAAATGTGACGGCCCAGAAAAGTTTAGGTATATACACTGATAACGCACTCTCTTGGCAAAATCAATACAAGTTTGTTGTTCAAAATTGAACACAAACATAACGCTATTGAAAAGATTTTAAAATCATCTGACATACGACATGAAGCAAATGAATTATAATGCTTACATTATGCCTGTGTTTGATTTTTGTTACTCCATTTGGGAAAATGGGTGTAAAGGCCATATCAATAATCTATTAAAAATACAAAAACGAATTGCAAAAATAATTCTTGGTAAACAATTACTATTAAATTCGGAATCATCGAGCTTATTAACATAATTAAACTGGCTTTCCATTCAGGACAGGCGTCATTATCACACAGCTGTAATGATTTTACACAACTATTAATAACCATTTTCCAGCAATGAAACGTTCGACCTAGGATCAATAAAACAAAAATAAGAAAATAGTGAATATGAAACATTAAAACAAAACTTAAACTATAATGGCAAATTTGGAACAAATAACCTGCAGAAATAAGAACAAAACCAACAATTTCTTCATTCAAAAGATCTTACAGAAAATATTTATTTAATAATTCTTCAATGCTCTCATGACGGCGTTGTATAATCGCACTGATCAGCAGGCTGCTGAGAAGTTAGATGGTTGCAGAGAAGTCAGATTGGCGAAATTGTTGGAAGTGGATGGTGGAGTATTTTCGCTTTCTGTTGCGTATTTTGCTAAAATGTTTGAAAAATGATTATGAAGATTTCAAATGGAATGACAGAGGAAGCTTTCCCTTTAAAAATCTGGTAATAAAACGACGTTAATGCGTATAGCACCCTGTATAAATGTCCAATCACACACCAACAGTTCAAACAATATTTGAATTTAGTCTTCATATGACAATTGAGGTTGCATTGCCTTTACTATTTACCACAATACATATATGTCCAATATGTCAAAAGGCAACACAATGTTTACCAAATTACGTGCGCTGAAAACATCTATAAAATGTACAGTGGTTACCCTAGCAATCGTCAAAAACGCGAAAGAATTGCTTAAAACAATCTGACCTTCCCGTTCGCATCCGAAATGTTCAATCTGACTTCTTCGTTCGCACTTGTAAAACACATTTGACAATCCGGTTCGCTTTTTTTTTTAAACGCTTTAACTCGGAAAGTTTTCATTATTTAAATGAACTATTTTGTCAATTATTCAGAAAGGATCGACGATCTTGACAAGCGTTTTAAATTGAATTACAATTGCGAATATTAGTTTGTTATTTGTGTTTATTCTGAAAATGTCATTGTTTTTACAAATCTTTGGACATGCATACAGGGTGCTATACGCACTAACGTCGTTTTTTTACCGGATTTTTAAAGTGAAAGCTTCCTCTGTCATTCCTTTTCAAATCTTCATAATCATTTTCCAAACATTTTAGCAAAATACGCAACAGAAAGCAAAAATACTAACCCCACCATCCACTTCCAACAATTTCGCCAATCTGACTTCTCTGCAACCATCTGACTTCCCTGCTGCCGGTTGATCAGTGTGATAATTTTAATAAGTAATTTGTGATTTGCGTTCATTTGAAAAATTCTTGTGAAATGATATATGTTTACAATAAGTATGAATGGATATGAAAGAATCTTGACATTATACATTATAGATACATTGATTATCATGAGTGTCTGTCTAGAATATATGTATTTGATTTGTCTAATATTTTAGAAATGTTCTATTATGTTGATAATATGTTTACTTTTACTGTTGTATTGTTTAACATGTTTAATATCCGAAGTCCGCATGGTTTTTCAAAACTTTAAGAATTGTATTCGTATGTTTGCATTTATTTTGTGTTATTCCTTCGCTAAATAAAGGTGTTATTCTTATTATTGTTATTATTATTATTATTATTATAAAACGTGCATAGTGTTTCACATTTCATGCCCAACCAATCAAAGTGGTTTCAGGTTGTATCACACACGTGTACATACATTACAATATGAAATGGGTGTTCGACACTGCTAACAAGGGACGTTATGTGATAAATACAGTATTAAAATCTCTAGTTTAGAGCTTGTATAGACAGTTTTGCATTTTGAATTATCCAATGCACGAAATGTTTGCCCAGCTTTAATTAAACTATGTAATACAATAATATACAAGCTTTAGTTTACCTTAAATAATGTTAACGAAACATTACAACAAGGTGCGGCTCATAGAAAGAACGCATAGGAGAGAATGTTATTTGCATTATTTTGTTAACGGTCAATGTCAATGTTATTGTCACTATAATAAAATAATAATTTCCACTCAATAACTTCACTTTAACTAGACGGATTTCAACAAAACATCACTATATAATGCGGCTTATGCAAATAAAGCATGTGCTTGTTATTTGGTTCATTTACCCAAATGTCAGGGTCACGGTTGATATAAATCCGCTCGATACCTTTACATTCCTTTAAGGGATTTAAACAAATATTTACCAAAAGGTGCGGCTCACGGAAAAGAAGAATTAGTGAAAGGTCAATGTCACTGTTGCTATAAATAGAGCATGTATTTAGTAATCGTTCCTATATATACATAAACATGTTGCTATAAATAGAACATGTATTCAGTAATCGTTTGAAGCCTAGACATCACGGCGTTTTTTATTGTTTGTAAATGTACATTAACCGATTTTTAACCATTTTGCTGATGTCACATGCCCTTGAAACATCATTTAACGAAAACTGGAGATTGTTATTCGGGTCATTTGATCAAAATCAAGGTCACTGTTATTATAACAGAAATGTGTTTACTTTCCTTTCAGGGATTTATTTAGATGTTTAAAGTGCAATGAGCAAATTGTGTATATGCTCGTTTAAGATAGGTGTTGATACCTGTATGGTTGTTATAATGTGTTGAATTTGCTTGTTACTTACTGGTCCTTTGGACTCCTCGACAAGCCAAATCTCTGTGTTTTAAAGTAGAATACAGCTTAATACGGTGCTAGTGGGCGTCAGAGGTTTTGCACCTTATATTACCACTCAATAAATCAAGAATCAATATGACTATCAATGCATCAATATCACATACTACAATGGATGTTTTCTTTACATCAAGAAACCAATCAGTTGCAAAAAATGGTTGGGTGTTTAATAAAATGACAGTGTATGAGAATTTCTCTGGTTAAAACAACTTACGATGCTATGAGCGTTAAGCGTTGGTTGTAGTCATAGCTGAATAACTATAATATATTACTATAAATTACCTCCTTTAAATTGAAAATTAAATTTGGATAAACTGAAAAGAACATGAATTCCACTGTACTTTAAGAAAACCGGGGACACTGTGCTCTTGGGCATGTTTTGTTACGGCATGTAATAAACGATATCCATAGAAGTTGACAATGATGTGCATAAGTACCCAGTTTTAAAGATAGTATGTAGAAGCTCAGTCCATCAACATGTACAGTAGGTAAAAGATAAAGTTATGAAACTCACCCTGTAAAGACGAACTTTTTCCACATGCAATAAAATAGCGTATATATAAAGAAATATCCGAAGTGGAATGAGAACTATTGCAGAGCAATATAAGTCCCCAATTGAAATGTAGTGTTACCTATATCTCAACGATGACATGTATTGTTACCTATATCCCAACGACATGTATTCTTAGCTATATTTCAACGACGACATGTATTGTTACATTTATCCCAACGACATGTATTGTTACCTATATCTCAACGACGACATGCATTGTTACCTAGATCTCAACGACGACATGCATTGTTACCTGTATCCCAACGACATGTATTTTGCAGCAATAAGTGCGGTACTGAATAGAGCGAAGCTACTGAAACCAAACTCTTTTGACGTGAATTAATACTCTGTAATAACTTTTTTGCGCTAAAATTGTAAAGTGTCATACTCTTGTCATTTCTTTAAAATAATCTATAATTGCACTCAGCCAGTACTTTATCAGGCATGTTTACATACATCTGAAATAAATAACTGAAACGATGTCCTGAATAGTGACTGAAACTTATTTATCTTAAATGTCATATAGTGAAAGGGTCTTAACCCTGGCATTTCTCTTTCGAAATCAACCAGAATCAAACACGGCATGTAGTTTGATACCAAACAGTTTCACATCAAATACAGAATGAAAATTTAAACCTAGTTTCAGTACAATGACTGAAAACTATTTATTTCTTATTACATAGTGGAAGTATAAGTTTTCATAATCTTGCTGTTGTTTTTTTTCGATTTTTATACCATAATCAAAGTCAACAAGTAGTTTGATGTTAGCCATGTTCTCAGCAATAACGGACTAAATGATTTAAACGTTGTTTTTTTAAAATGAGAAGAAACCAGTTTCCTTATATGTCATAAAGTGAAAGTATGTAACTCTGCCAATAATTCTAAACTTAGACCATACACCGACTTGACCATTTACAATATACCCACTATATCATATTATCAAAATAATAAATGTTCATAACTCTGCCAATATGTCCAGAATTAGACTATAATCGCACATTATCAATACAGAGTTTTTCAATCGCTCTTCTTTAAAAGTTATGGACGCCACTTCTCTTATCTGCCATACAGTTAAAAGTATTAAAGGTTCAGATAATTTCTAGAATTAGACCATAGTCGAACTTGACAAGGACTATCACAACCTGACCTTTATGGTGATGTGATTTCTAAACTTCGTAAGATTCTTGGTCATGATCACTTCCTATGATGACCCCTATGATGACGCCTACCTAAAGCCCATTGGGACGGTGGCGTTTGATGTTTGTCCATGTTCTTTCTTGTCGTGCCCTTAATGGTGTGTTCTCTTACTGCTCTGGCTTCTGCAAAGTCATTGAGTACCTTCATTGTAGCTTTCTAGGCTATTGTTTTTTTGTATTATATTTACACGAGCATATTTGTGTTTTACTTATATTGCCTATTGATGCTGCCTTGTTGGTTAGAGTTTAGATCATGGCGGGGATTTCTTTATTTACACTGTCCTGTTTTTATGGGATGACAGTAGGGTAAGTGTGAGGTTTGGTGCACCCTAGAACCGGTTTAAACCCCCAGTGGCCTACATTGCCACTGACCGTTCCAATGCGGTAGCCCTATTGTAAACCCTTTTGTGTTTGTGATGTCGTTTGCATTTTTTATTACTTTTGCCTTTTCGTTTGTCTGTTTGCGTGTTTGTTTTTGTGTTTTGTGGTTGACTGTCGTCCTTGAATGCTGCTTTCCCTGTCCGATATTTTCACCCTTCTTTGCTGTTTGATGTTAGATATTTTCACAACAAGTATAGACGGAGTATTTTTAATATTGAGATAAAGAGAGGAAGTATTAGGAAAATCGGGTGATACACAAAGAAGATATGACGATTTGTGGATGTTGTTCAAAAATAGATATGGGACCCGACATTTTGAGAACAATGACGTCATAGTTCCAAATTACCATCAATCGGCATATTGACACATATCATTTAAATCAAAGAAATCACTGACAGTTAAATCAAAATATTCAATATACTTAATTTTAATAGTGTTGCTGGGATTTCCTTTCTAAAACAACCAGTAAATTATCCTATGTTTAACTATAAAACTTAAATGACAGTGAGTTCAAATGACGGCTTCCATACCCGTTTTAGAGCAACCTTCAAGTGGCCATGTATTCTGTGTGTATCATCCGATTTTGAATTTGTTAATTCTTTGTACGTTTTCCAGAACCCGTAATACTAAAGAGGTTTTGACTATATCCCTACATTTCCTGTCACAACAGTGTCTGTTAGACGGGAATTGTTCATTATGATGCTAGCTAAAAGCAAATCTAACTAGCACAGCGAACCTTTATCGCTAAAGTCGAAATTATATTTTGAACGTAAAAGTTTGCGTTTACAATTGTCAAGTATACATATATTTACAAAAAACACGCATTCATTGTGGCGCAACTGCAATACAAAGAGTGAAGTCACTCAAATAATGTTGGTTCTAATGCATTTAGAAAGATAACCATATTGCAAATCTGTTTGACGATATATGTTTAAATTGCTCTTTATAAAGGCACATTGTGTTGCACATATGAATATAAAAGGATTTAGTCTTTGATATCTGATACGATTGTTTTTACTTATCAGGAAACGAATGTGAAATATTTAACCCATTCAACTGTTTATCTGAGAGCTCTTATAATGTTAACATATATTCTTGAAAAGCTACTCTATATTATAGTATTGCCAACTTGTAACTGATTATTGTTACATCTTATACATATTGTTGAAACATATTTGAAATCGACTCATTGTTTTATGTTAACAGACAAACATAAATCTCACTTCGCCTAGCATGCAGTATTTAATGTGCACGAGTGATAAAATGTAGATGAATTACTGTGATATATACATATGGTCTACCCACCCATGTTTCAGGTTGTTTGTTTAGCCGTATCTGCCTGCCATATGAACAATGTGTCAGCAAATGTGTGTGGTTAGCTCTACAAATAAAAAATAATACATTATTATTACATGTGATATAAAGAATATTACATGTGATATAAAGAAACACAGACGTATTTTATTAGAAACGCAATCTATGCTTACTTTGTAGAACCAGTATACCTATAATAACCCTTTACCTACCGCTATCCGTAAAAATCGACACTTTCTTACTTGACAAACCGAACTCTCAGTGCGATTTCGAACCCGCAGCGGTGAAAAGCGAGACATTTTAGACTCAGCGTATTTACTATCCCGGCCACGGAAACGCTTTGCCATTTAGTGTTTATTGTTTACATGAGAGAATAATGATCACTTTACGTTTTCTAAGAGTCCTGTTTGATTTGAGTCCATTCTCCGACGTCAATATTATGCTTACGTTTATGAGAATATCTTAATACAACCAGCAGACGTTCACCTGCACTTATACAAATTGCCACGCAACTGTTTTAACATAAAAGTTATGTTGACGTTTTCATATTCAACAACATTATGCAGTTTTCGTGAAACTAAAAAAGAAACAAAATACTAATATGCAAATTCAATGTTGTTTCGTATCGTCTTTAAACACAGTTTTCAGTAAATCATACCATTTAGAGAATAGTTTTCTGATCTTAATGTCATTCGAACGTATGTTACGTGCCTGGTTTATCTTGAACTCGAAATAACGTGCTTCATTGCACACATTTTTTCGAATCTCATAATGGCATACACGTACACATTTTCTATGCAAACCTCTCTCTCTCTCTCTCTCTCTCTCTCTCTCTCTCTCTCTCTAACAACTACTCCAAATATCAAACCTGTCCTTTCGTTTAAAAAATAAATCTACGAGCGTTTGAAGCGCAGATGCAATCAACCACTTACAATTAGGAAGTCGTGCTTTCCAAATACCACTAAAATCATCTTTACTAAAGATTTGCTTTGATACATTTAAGCCTTAAAATTACGTTTTCTCTTTTACTGTTTCTATATGTATATAAACTATACAACACTATGTACATATCAGCCGAGAGTTTATTGCTTTCTGAAGACACTACATTTGACCAAATTGATAACATGTTCGTGCAAATATCTACTATCTTCTGGCACGTTAACGCGAAAACTCAAGCTGCTAAGATTGAATTAAAGAAATCATTAATAAGTAAACAATGTCACGGATATAACGGTGTGCGTATCAGTGAGGTTGAGGTAAACACCACCAATTAAAATATGTATAAGCTTTATTTTCCGTTTGAGTAAATGTTATATAACTTGCATTAATATTCCCACCGGCGTTCGTGTAGTGCAGTGTGGCGGCTATAAAAAGTATCCCCGTGTTACTAACAGTCAGCAGTGTTAAATATCAGCAGTGTTATTTCAAACCGAGTCTGTTACTTTATGCTCTTCCTTATGTTTGCTGCTCCCAACGTATCTCCCGTATATATGTATGTATTACAATAAATACTGAAAAGGGGATCCCTTGAAATCAACAAACACAGACAAGAGATAAAAGTAGCAAACTCGGTTTTATTGAGTCTGTTCATGCGAGCTACTGATACAAACCCGTTTAAAGTGTATCTATGACATCGTGTTTATTTATTTATTATTTTTTTATATATTTTTGCAAGAAACGCATTTAAACCTTTGAAATGAAAGATGTTTGGATAAGGGAATGGGGAGGAGAGGCATTTTTTAGCGGCAACAATTCAAAAAGCGAAGGAGACTTTTTTATTTAATCCGAATTTGAATGTTTACATTACTAAATACAGTGATAGAGTAAGCGGTAGACTGAAGGCGATATATTTGTTTCTCGACCATGTCGACGAAACCTAATTTACTCATAAACAGTTAAGGTTCTAATACTGATGAGGTCTCTGTTTTTAATAAATTAAAATAATATATGACACAAAATGACGAAAATAATTATATTACCGGAGGGGACCTTAACATAGTTTTATATATTGTTGTGGACAAACAAATTGGAGACGAGATACTCACAAGAAATGTCGAGAAAAAAACGAAAATATATGTTAAAAAAGAGTATGATAATGGACCTTTGGAAACGGCCGAGCACGACACATACGAAATATTGCAGTCTCGGTTTGATTGAGACTGTTCATGAGCGGTAGTGAAATATGCTAGCTACCGCTCACGCCCTCAAAAACTAAATAACCTTGTAGATATTTGGAAACTCTACAATCCAAAAAAGCTACAATATACGTTACATTTACATAATAAACCACTTATGTTTGGCCGACTAGACTACTTTTTGGTATCTGATAATTTAGTTAATTATTCAAATTCTAGTAGAACAAAGGTAGGATACAAATCAAATCATTCAATGGTAAACATCAGTTTTAATGTTTTGAAAGTGCAAACAGTCCAGCATATTTTAAACTAAATAATAGTCTTTTTTTATTACAGAATATCAAAATATCAAAATATCATTAGGAAAAGTATAGCTGATATAGCAGAACTGAATAAAGTTGCCAACCCTGATACATTATGGGAAATTATTAAAGGTACTATAAACACATCAACAAAAAAAGAAAGTAGAACGAGAAAAAGAAAATATGCTAACGTTCGATATAGAATAGATAGAATCACGAATACAAAATATACTAGATGTAGATGGTAAATACAAAATGAGTTGGATATTAATAAACAGTGACTAAATGAAATAAATCCAATCAGGCATTACACATATGCATCACAGTTTATCTACGTCTAAATATTATTAAACTCCACCTCCCCATACTCTCTTTCCTCCACCCCACACTCACACACACACACACACACACACACACACACACACACACATTATATGTTTCTTGTTTACTTTTAAAAACCACTCTAGTTACGCCCCAGCATGACAACGGGACATCACGAGCAATCAGTGTTTTAACACGCTATGCCAATATTATTTTTAAAGATAGTTTGGAAATTTCGTGTATTATCTCTCGTATATTCAAACACACCCGAACAGATACCCGTACAGATTCTCACACTTTAGCTCAAACTAACCGTTATTAAAAACTCTTACAATCAATACAGTCAAATAACGCTGACGCTTGCTACACACGTAGCAATAAAATGTGAAGCACCGGTTTACGTGTGCTATATTAAGGCTTACGAATTCGAGTTATAGCTCGCCTAGTATGGTAGGAAAGTGTTAAAGCGTTCAGTTGAATATATTCCTAACACAAATATTAAATGCTGAACTTTTTGAGTGATGTTTGAAGATGGAAATGTTCTTTAAAATGTTACTTCCTAGTGATAAAAAAATGATAAAAAAAATCGAGTTAACGTCATGTTTTTATTAACTCAAATTTACACGCATATCCTCGGTCGTTTATACTAGTTTCGGACAGTTTGTTTGTTGTGTTTGCTTCTTTGTTTGTTTGTTTCTATGTTTTTTAACATCATTTTCAACACATATAATGTTATATATGACGGTCTTTTTTCAATGATGAAACAGACCATCCACTTTTCCTGAGTAGAACCAGTAATGTACCCTCCTGTCATCCGTAAGAATCGACACTTCCTAACATACAAGTCGAGCTCCCAGTGGGATTCGAACCCGCAGCGGTGAGGGGGAGAAGGCTTACAACGCAACGTCGTAAATCCCTCGGCCAAGGGGATGCTAGTCTCGGACAGCCAAAATCGTATGATGTATATGTCGTATATGTCTTACTTACAACTATCGGCCTGGGTAGATCAAGCCAATTAAAGAGCCTACTAGCGATTAGCCGACTGTATTCGCCCGTTTTTCACGCAAATTTAAGTCAACGTTTGCATGATCGTATGTTGTAAATAAAGCTATATCAGGGCGGAGTGGTGGTGGTGGAGGTAACTCATTTGCACTCCTAGACATCTAAGCTAAAATTCGTGAAATTCAACCACAGACAGTGACTTGCGCTTCTGGGGCTTCACCCAAAACCTCTAACCAATGGGGAACAGCCAATAGGACCCCCATGCTAATTCTGATTTTCACAGACATTGATTGCTCTGCACATCTTAATGGCACTTAACGGCAGTTAAGACCAAATAACTGTATTAGCCCGTTTTTCATACACATACACCTACAAGTCAACGTTTGCATGACATTATGCTGTAAATAAAGCTACATGATGGTGGAAGGGGTAGGATGGGGGTAGGGGTCTCATAACAAGATAACAGCAAATTGAATTTGATGAAAAAATATAACAATGAATTAACAATACAAAGCAAATCACAGTAGTATACATAGTGAGGGAACCAGGCCAGTATCCCTCCCGCGGGGCAGGAGAAAAACTAGTGAAATATGCCAGGGGAAGACTCAGGCGTAACTCTCATTAACACCACTAAGATCTAATTGTAAGACACGCCTAAATCAACACCGACATATTTCAACAGTTTTTTCAAGCAACCCGCGGGGAAAACTCGCTTGGTACCCTCACTATCTATACTACTTATCAATCCGGTTTGCAAATTTAATAACATAACATTTGCAACTCATTAACATAACATTTGCAACTCATTAAGCAAAGTCCGACGGAACCGGGCAGTAGTCTTCATCATCGCTCTGCATATCATTTTTTACCATGGAGTATTTTATTTTCCTACACTTTGCTATTTTGTATTTTAGTTCAAGAAGCTCTTCTCTGTTTCTATCCAGCTCGCGTTCATAATTATCCATTTCGGCCAGCATTCGTCTGTTTTTAGTATCCATACAATCATCACGGACTACCGCATATTCTACTTGGAGTTGCTTACCTCTCATCAATTCTCTTCTATATTTATCTTTTAAATGGTTAAGTTTTCTGCAAACCTTTTCTAATCTTTTTTGTTCCATTATATAATAATAATAATATATATAAAACATTTTAAACCCTTGTTTAATATTTTTAATATCCTCCTCACACAATTCAACTAATAACATTTTAGCAATTCATTTTATAATTTTTTGCAAAAGCCACATGTTATGCGCATGTCTTTACATTAACGGCTGTACAAATTCATTTTACGCAGCTGTGCACAGCCGTTAATGTGATCACCTGGTTTTGATTAGGAAATCTACGCTTGCGCTCATCCCACAATCCATTTAACTTTTCAATGGGCCGGCTCGCTCCATAGACATTACCAGAACTCTATTTGGCATATCTCTACCGAAATGAAACGCAGAGATACACCTAAAGTTTGGCGAGGTCTGTTACCAGCAAACACATATCCGGATAGAATTCTTTAGCAGCTGCACTCCAATATAGTTTGCTAGTAACGGAACTACACGGATACCATCTACTAGGCGCCACCATTGTGAGACTACAACAAGTTAGCAAATAACTGTCATTTTCACCAGGTAACCAACACTTGCATAGATATAACCGATAGATACTATACCTGTGTGTATAAGCGTTTATTTATCCTCGCTGTATTGCACTAAGCATTTTAGCGAGCAGACCTAGGTTTTAAGTCTCATCCGAAGGACTGGTAAGGTAGGAAATACTTTTGAAATATTTCGATAATTAACCCAAATTCGGTCCTGGCTGGGACTGAACGCACGATCCCTGGGTTACTAAGCCGCAATGCTAACCATTACACCACGGCGCTACCTTACTATACCTCGATCTTCTATATATGCTATACCACATACCGCAGAACTTTGAAAAGGGTTTCTGCATAAATTTAAATTATCATAGTTAGTAATTCTAATTAGCAGTGTTGCAATACAATCTGATCAGTTAGTTGTGTTGGTAATACTAGCGTTGGCATTTGCTTTAATATTTGTAAAAGTACTTTTAAATATTAATTAAAACACATATTTGTCACAAAACGGATGGAGATGTTTCGGTGACCTTTGACCCCGAAACCGAAACGAAACCGAAACGAAACCGAGACGAAACCGAAACGAAACCGAAACGAATCCGAACCGAAACCGAAACAAATCCGAAACGAATCCGAAACGAATCCGAACCGAAACCGAAACAAAACCGATTCGGTGGGGATTCGGCGTATGCACCTTGGAACCCGCTGTCTGCTTTGAACACACGCTTGTTATTGCTTAATGTTTTGAATGTCCTTAAATGATACCCAACTATTAAAGCTATTATAATAACCGGCCCATTTTACTAATGCTAATTTCCTTTTATAATCACGTCGTATTACTTTTTCAATCCTAATTATTTCTTGCTTTGCTTTTAATTATTTCTAATTCATAAAAGCTGCCATCAATCTTTTGATTGTTTAAGTCTTTTATTTTGTACGTCACAGGATTTGTATATTGAATTTCATCAACAACAAATATTTCTTCAGTCCAATTTGGGGTATACCCTTTTTCAAACATTCTTTTATATTTACTAATTCTAACTTTATCTCCAATTTTAAACTTTGACCTAATTTGATTACTTTTCATCTTTCCATACAAGTTGAAATACACCGATCCTTTATTTTTTTCATCACTGGCCTCAATCGGCGTCATTTTAATACTTCGATGTTTTGTATTATTGTATGTATCAACCATCGTCTGAAGCACGTCTAAATATGTATTTGTATTGTTAGCTGTAAAATATTTCCACATCTTTTCTTATAATGTTCTGTTAAATCGTTCAATTACTACAGCTTTTTCGAAATTGAAAGTGTGATACATTTTGATATTATTATCATCAAGAAATTGCTTAAACGTCTTGTTGTAAAATTCCACACCTTGATCAACCCACAACAATTTACACTGTCTTCCTCTACTGATTATCTGTTTGAACGCTTTGGTAATTTTCAACCAGTTTTATTTGGAACGGGTACAACCCAAGCAAATTTACTAAATAAATCAATAACATTAAGCAAGTATTTAGTATCTTTATTATGCTTTAAAAACGATTGCATATCAACCAAATCAGCAGACCATATTTTATCAATTTCATTAACAATCACACGGCGTTGAGTGAACTTTCTTCGTATAGGTTGATGAAGTTCATCTGCTAACTTGTCAGTCCATTTCAACGCCTTTTCTCGTTTTTTGAGTTTCCAAGACCAAGTTTATATGTTGTACTAATAACTGGTTTTACTATCAAACTCTTAGCAATCTTTTCTCCAATAGTTTTAGACTTACTAGATTTTTAACCAGCAAGCATGTTTTTATCACACGTTGATTTATTACTAGGATTTTTATCATAACACTAATCATGACCTTTGCAAACAGCATCTAATTCATTTACCGGTTCTCCGCTATCAAGTGAATTACCAGGACCGCAATGTTTATAACCAGGCAGCGTTAATCCCTTTTTAGGCAACAGAGGAAGCATAGCTTTGTGAATATCAATATTATTACCTTCTGTGTTTTTTAAATAACTTTTGTTTAGTAATACCGCAAGATGCACACGTTGCTCTTAACATCTCCTACCATTTTTTGCTAAAACATACTTAAGATCAACATTTTCAGTAACCTTTTTTTCTTTTATGCAATAACTCATATATAATATGATTAGATTAAACTTCGTTTACAAAATATGATTTTATGATTTTCGTTTTCTATCGGCTTGTAAGGTTTTAATAAGTTATATTAATTAATTATACCACATTCTTTTTTATTTTGTTGTGCTGGTAATTTGTTTTTGCTGTACACCCCACTGAATTTCTGTATACCTAGCTGCTTAACACATTTCATTATATCTAAGTTAGAGATAGGTTCATTTTTAAAATTTAATTTTTTTTTACAAATGGGATACTTCTGTATGGTCTAATTTGTGAGTCTACTTGTAAATCATTTCCACGATCAACTCTTAACCCTTGTCCTCTTCTATCTACTTGCAAACCTTTTCCAGTTAAGCCACTAATAAGAGATCCGATCAACGGAATTCCTAATGATGCAAGAAGCCCAAGAAATCCTCCGTCCTGCTGTTGTGTTTTAGTTAGTTTAACAGGGCAGCAACCTTTTGACTTTGCTATTTTGTTTTATGTGCAAGTGTTAATTTATTTGATTTTAAAAGTGTTTGTTTTTATCAGCAGGAACAGTTACCATTCCATTTCCAGATATTTTACCAATTCCAGTACTTGCCAGGCCACTAAGTGCTCCTGTTGCTAGTGGTGCTAATACCTTTGGAGCGAGTCTAGCAACTGTTGGTAATATTGTTTTAGTTAACAAACCAGCTAATGCACCTAAAAAGCCTCCATTTTTAGACTGAGATCTCATCTGCGATTTTGATATGTTTCTGTTTTTGCCCATCTGTTAAATTTACTGAATAATTTACATAAGTCATATATATTATAAGTTAGATTTAACAATAACTAGTATATTTCCGACAGTATCAATAACTACATCTACTTCATAGAGAACCAGAGCATAAACTTTATAAGGAGCCCCCGGAGGTATATTTAGCTTATTTCTCAAACTTAGTTGTTTTGGATCAATACTGACTTCATTTTCCTTGTAACACAAATCAAAATGTATCATTCCGAAAAAGGTTTTGAAATTAGCCACATTGAGTAAAGTTCCAGTGTTTTTATCATTTTGCTTGTAAGAATAATTAATAACATCTCTGAATATTCTGATGATATTAGCATAACTATATTCGGTTTCTGGATAATAAACTCCATTTCCACCTTCCAATCTAGCTGATTGTAAATAGCAATTAGTATTAGCAGCATTTACCTTAAACGTATCCAGAAGATGAGGATTTTGTGTTTGAGAAGAACTCTTGTCGGCCCTTTGCAAATAAACAAACAAATGTTTGGGATTTTTAACACCAGCTGTTATTCTAAATACGGATTCAGTTAGTTGAGAACTTCTGATTTCTTGTATCATTTCACGGAGGTAAGTCCATCTTGTTGATGTCATATGATTTGTCATTACATAACTTAAACCATCTGGGTTAAATATCATTATGGGTATCCACAAAGCTAATTTATTAATAACTACACGACTATCATCACCACTTGATTTGAAAATTAACACATTATCATCTGTCAGTTGCAAGCTGATTTGAACCTGACTAGGAGGAAGCATGTTTGTTTCCAAACCTTCAAAGAAGGAATATTTGTTTAATGGAATTATAGAGTCAACTATTTGATTAGTTATGATTAAAGCATGATTAATCGCAAATCCTGAATTATAACCAGCTTGATCATTTCGAGATTCTGCATCAGCCGTTTTATCTAAAAATAAAAGTATTCGTTTGTACCGGTTGTCTTTGCATAATTGTCAAATATTTCAAGCAAGCTATTGACATTAACAAATCTGTGAAGATTATTTCCATCGTAAACTATTTTTCCATTTTGCTTTACTTGGATTTGATCAATCAATGAAGCTGCATCGTTAATTAAAGCAATCTGTCAGTGTCTATGAAATTTGCTCCATCAGCAAGTTTGTTTACGCGAAAACTGATTTCAAAATATGCGTTATACCAATCAAAGTAAGAACTTCTGTCATTTAGTGTAAACTGATAACCACTTTTCATTTGCCTGGTATTATTTCCTGGTTGTGTTCTGGGGGTATCTAACTGAATAGGTACATTTTCATATCTAGTATTATATTTATCACTTCGAAACATCTTAAACCATCTGAGTTAAATATCATTATGGGTATCCACAAAACTAATTTATTAATAACTACACGACTATCATCACCACTTGATTTGAAAATTAACACATTATCATCTGTCAGTTGCAAGCTGATTTGAATTGTTTCCAAACCTTCAAAGAAGGAATATTTGTTTAATGGAATTATAGAGTCAACTATTTGATTAGTTATGATTAAAGCATGATTAATCGCAAATCCTGAATTATAACCAGCTTGATCATTTCGAGATTCTGCATCAGCCGTTTTATCTAAATAAAAGTATTCGTTTGTACCGGTTGTCTTTGCATAATTGTCAAATATTTCAAGCAAGCTATTGACATTAACAAATCTGTGAAGATTATTTCCATCGTAAACTATTTTTTCCATTTTGCTTTACTTGGATTTGATCAATCAATGAAGCTGCATCGTTAATTAAAGCAATCTGTCAGTGTCTATGAAATTTGCTCCATCAGCAAGTTTGTTTACGCGAAAACTGATTTCAAAATATGCGTTATACCAATCAAAGTAAGAACTTCTGTCATTTAGTGTAAACTGATAACCACTTTTCATTTGCCTGGTATTATTTCCTGGTTGTGTTCTGGGGGTATCTAACTGAATAGGTAAATTTTCATATCTAGTATTATATTTATCACTTCGAAACATCTATGTATACTAGTAATTAGATTATTTTTTATTAATTAATCGATTAATTCTCGCATTAATATTTTTGCTTCCTCTTCCAGATAGTAATCTGTTGATTTTTGCATTTACATCTTCTTCAATTATATCATCAGCCGCAACTTTAGCTACATCTTTTGTGGCAGCCTTTGTAAGTTCTTAAAATTATATCACCTTTTGGTTTAGGTTTAATTACTGAAACTAACTTATCAGCAGCCATTTTTCCTACTTCATCCCCAAGTTTTTTAGTCCCACTTTCTAAGATTTGTTTTCCAACAGTTTCTAATGCTTTTTTGCCTGCTGTTTTCAAGGACTCACTAAATATCTTTGATCCGACTTTTGAAAAATGTCAAATATGCCAGCTCCAGTTAATCGATCAACTTAAGTATATGTTCCCGTACTAGTGTCATAAACTTTTTTTAAACGTGCCATATAACTTATGTTACATTAATTCCTTAAAAACAAATCGAAATGATGTGTGGACACCATTAAGATTAATAATCTTACCAGAAAAATCGATAATGTAAATATTAATACTGTTAATGATCGTTTTGTTTACCTCACAGAACCCGACTCTTATCGGTTCATCTTTGAAAGGATATGATCTCATAAGATCAGCTGTACTTATTTCATAAATAACATCCCCGTATGATCCATCAACAATAGAATTACTTATCAAATCACAGTGGATGTACAATGTATCGATAGAATTTGTTATGTTTGGTGTCACAGTTCCAAATTTAGTTTCTCTAATAACTGCATCTTTGTCAAACCCGATCAAGGTGTGAAAGTTTAAATATTATGAATGGTAACCAAACATTTAAAACTTGATAAATCAAACTCAATTCTTATCGGGACAGGCGAGTCATCAGTTAAATCATTGTTTACAGTCAATGCTCCTTTTATGTAATTATCGATATCAGCATAACTGTAATTTCCATTTGCAAAACTAATAGTTTTCCAATCTGTTCCTTTGTAGTACCTTATCAATTTGTTATTAAAATCCTCACTAATATTATACCATGAGTAAGTCACACAATTAATCTTATCGAGTCCAATACCATACTGTTTGTTTCTGCCTAATATTAATGGTCTGTCAAACACAGTTGTAAAATTACTTTGTGTGTTTGAGCTATTAATTATTGACGCTTTCTCCGATGATAATACAATTTTTTGTTCCATATAATATAGAATGCATAAAATTGATCACCTAAATAAAACATTTTAAGACTTGATTTTTCAAAATTGAAAACTTGGGCAGTACTAATTTCTACTGCTGATCCGAAAAATACTAATCTATTCGCTGTTAGAAATAGTTCAGATGTTTCTTTTATTGTTCGTTTGTTATTTTCTAGTTTTGGATATAATAACTTTTGCTGATGTACATTCCTAAGATAAAAATGTATTACGTCCCCTCCTGTATAAGTAAGGTCTATTTCAAATACATAACGTCCGGTTTTATTAATTCCGAGCCCTGCTTCATTAAAATAGTCTGCAGTATTTATAAATGGATTGACTACAATAGTAAACGCACGAAGAAAAATATTACTCCTGGTTCTTTCGAGTGGTTTGTGCGTCGGGTACGATACAAAACCATTGTCATCTTGCATGATGCTCATTCCATCATCTATCGCATATTCAAGAAGTCGAATCCGACTTAAATATTCTACTTTTACTTTCAGCTCATCAATTATACCAAGAATTGCTGTGTGTCGGCTATCAGACTTTTGATTAAACTGTTTCAATGAAGCTATTTCAACATAAAAAACTTTGCTTCTTTCATTCTGAGCAGATTTGAATTGCTTTGAAGCATCATCAATAGCAGTGTTAAGTTTATCAGTGTCAACCAGTTTGCTCAGAGCTGTCTCCAGCGATTTGCCGTTAACCATTTTCTTTTTGATATATTCAAACTCTTTGCCGATATCGGCAACGTTAGTGTTTATCCGCCCATTTAATATATTTATTTGAGTTATTTCAGCAGCAAAAGCTGTTCTCATTTGTTTTGAAGCATCGGCAATAGCAGTTTCTAGTTCATTGTTATCAACCATTTGTTTATTGATTTCTCCAATCCGTGTATTAATATTTTGAACACCAGATCTTATTTGTTCGCTTAATTTCTTGAAGTTTTCACTCTCTTCCAATACATCTTCTTTCTTTTTTAACTCTTTCAAAGCATCACCCAGAAGTTTTATTTCATCTATCAATCCGTTTTGAATTTCAAGCATTTCAAGCATTTTCTCGCGGTTTGCTTGGAACTTTGTTTGTATCAGACTTAGTTTATCTTCAACACCTGTCAATTTTTTTAGCATGTCTGGAATTTTATCAATATTATAATCACGTATGATTTTAGCTACTCTTCTTACAGTCAATTGCTTTGTTGCTGCATCACCTGCTTTTTCTGGATTACCAACATTGATAATTTTATTATTATCCATGTCAAGATCGCTTCTCAAAACATTTTCCTGGTTTTTGCCTTTGTTAAGATAATTAACCAAATGTTTTTGTTTTACATACTCAGACAGCACAATACCAACATTTGTAATATTGACACTGCCGTTAGTAATTTTCTCGCCAAGATCATTAAAAAGTCCCATTATATAATAGTATTTATTAAATTTTACCAGTGAAGTTGCGCTTTGCTAACTTCCTCGGGCAATCCAGATACAGAATGTCATACTGATTGTCAGTTGCATTTTTATACTGATCTTTGCTGACAACTTGTTCTCTAGAAAGCATGTTTATTTCATTCATGCTTGGAGTTGCAAAGAAGATGTAATGAGAGCAATTCAGCCGAATGTATTTAGGGGTTTTGTAATAAGATTGAGTTAAATAAATTACACCACAATTTTTGTGTCTTCCCTGGATGAAATAATTAATAATATCATTTTGGTTGCGTTCACAAACATAATCATCAAAAATGACTATCTTCTGGTTATCTGACTCTAAAGTATCCACAGGGATAACTTCATCATTTGGACATTCTAATATGTCTTCGACTGGGATTTTATTCTTTTTTGCTATCTTTTCAAGTTTTTGTGATAAGACCAGATACCTTGACTGTTCCAAGTTTTTAGCAAACAAGTAAATCGTGTCGTAGTAAACCAAAGGTTTCAGCAACATGTGATCTAATGTGTTTGTCTTGCCAGAACATGAATTACCACAAATTAACATTCTAAAACAACAGTCTGGCATAAATTTCCATATCTGTTTAAAATTACCGTTTTCTGTTTTCATATCATAGTTTGGAATTTCCATTATAATAATAGTTAGATAATATTAATATTATCCAAGTATTATTATATCCGTGCGAAAGTATATGAATATGTATATGAACGTGCGAAAGTATATGAATATATATATGAACACAGTGCGAAAATTAAACTTAACCTATCTTTATTTATCTTATTTTAATATAACCTTATATTATACATGTCTTTGTTGAAATGGAAAGAATTAGCAGATAAAAAGCAAAAAACGAGTGAGCTTGTTAAAGAATATGAGAATAAAGTTACTCAAAAAAGACTAGAAAAAGGAGCTAGTCGTGATTTGTACAAAGACATATTTAAACCTGTGACTGGCGAAATGAAAAGTCAGTCAGAACAGCTAACTGAGCAGTTAGCTTCTCTTCCGAAAATAAGTCAGCAATTAGCCGCTCTTCCAGCAGCAATAGGTGAGGAAGTACAAGAACAAGAGACATACCGGGGATTACCCCAGTTATTTGCCGAGGAAACTCGTAAACCAACTACAGGTGCTCTAGATGCTAAAATCGACAAAGAAGTGATAGATATTCATAACTTACCCTTGCCGTCAAGTTAAGCTGGAGATAATTCAAAACTCGGAAGCATACTCGGACGGGTTAGTGGGATTATCCAACAAAGTGTTCGCGATAGGGCTTCTCTTACTAACCAAATTAAAAAAGAAAAGGATGCAACCGCGAGAGATCAATACAAACAAGTTAAAAATACTTTGGAAAACGAGTCAAAAGCTTTGAAATATTATAGAGAAAGAATTGATGCAATGCTTATGCAAAGTGATGTATTTTCAGGCGAGGGATTACAACAGAATAAAAATTCATACAAAGTCGACAAAGATGGTCGCTATGGAATGTTACAAATTGATTTACCTAATCTTGATGGTCATTACAAACTTATTGCCAAACAAGGAAAAGCAGTTGTGTTAGACCTAAAGGTAGACGATGATTTTATAGACTTGATAACAAAGCGTTACAATAATAAAAAAAACGTATTCAAAGCTGTCTCAGAATGTTTTTTAAGAAACTAACAGAATTGTCTGGTTTACCAATTCATAAAGGTTCTTCAAAGTTCAAAAAGATTTTAGGAGGTTGTGTTGATGTTGAATATTACAACAGTCCTGATGATTTGCTTAATGATCTGGAGTTGGTATGTTGAAGTATCGAATCAGGAAATAATAGTCCACAGCTAATAAATAAAGGTATTAGCATAATCGATGAATTATTAAAAATAGGTAAAATATCACCCAAAGAACATGAACAACTATTTTCTAAATATCTCAATTAAATGTTTGTCTAACTGTAATTATACATGAAAACCAAAGAAGAATTAATTGATCACTTAACGCGACTTGTAGCTGCATACAGGCGCAGTTATAAATTGTGCGTTATTATAAACATAACAGTACAGATTACCAGTGGAATAATTGGTTGTGGTGCTGTCCTAGCATTAGTTCCAGCAATTCCTGTTTTCATAGCTGTAGTTGGCGCAGTTCCTCCAATAGTTGCTGTTTTAGCAAGTAAAACAAGAATAGCAGAAAAAAAGACTTATGTGTCGTGCTCGGCCGTTTCCAAAGGTCCATTATCATACTCTTTTGTTAAAAACACATCATAGGAGTTTTAAACAACTTCTATCATATGTTCAAACAACAACAGGACTAGAAAATGATAAAGAGGTAATTAGGAATACCTTCAATAAAATATTAGAGATTCAAAATAATGATAACTTTACAGAACCTCTGGAAATGTATATGAAAAGGTTCAAGAGCTAGTAGAGCTGCTCCGTAGGAGCATCTGTTTAAGTTAAACGGTCATGGTATTCAGTCGTAATTCTTTTCTGACTTGTTTCCATATCCTATCGTACTTTTCTCTGGTTGATTTTGTTTTAATCGGTTTTGTTTCTTTTTCTGTTTTTAATATTTTAAATATTTTCTGAAAAAAGTATTCAAATTTGATTGATCTTTTTCGACCATCTAACTTATTCAAAATCTTTACAATGTTGTAAAACTAATCTACAAATCTTTGTCTATTTTTAGAAGACAAATCAAATGCTACCAAGTATTTATCTAAATGATATTTTCTGTGGTAAATAGTTTTCTTTCGGCTGTAATTGTAACCTGCAATAAGATTGTAGCCGTTGTGAGTGCCACAATTAAGGCAAACACGCTCGTTATCGAAAACTTCACAAGTATCGTTACAGTTTATACATGCATAAGCACACTTGTAACACAGCTTGGCCCTGGTACAATATTTACAAAGCTTTTTTTTATTAGTTGTGTAAAATAAGATGCAATCTGTGCACACCCCAGGAGGATCAATAATATCTAAAACTCTTTTACAATATTTGCAATTCATTATATTACACTATAGAATTATATATTTAAATAAGGCTTAAAAATATTATCTTACGTAATATTATAATGGAACAGGTAGAAAAGGAAATCAAAAACTTTAAGGAAGATCAAATGACATATGCCCAAACGGTTGATTTTGAAGATATGAGTAAACTTGACAAAGAGTTAATATTTTTTTCAAACTTTCAAGATTTGACAGAAAGATTCATAACAATGGTAAAACAACTTAAACTGTCATGGAAAATAAAAAAAGGAAATATAAACAAACTGAGTGCTTTTTGTAAAAAAAAAAATTCAAAGGCAACCAGTTGCCATCCAAAAATATACGAAGTTTCTTTTATTGCCTACTACGATGTTTTACTTGACAAAGGAATTAAAATTATTATGTATGGTTGATTAAAATAATATAATCTTTAATATATGAGTAATTACAGCTATGCGGAAGAAGAAAGAAAACATTTTGAAGAGGAACAGAAAGAAGGTTTATGAGAAAGTAGCTGCTTACGAGCAGACTCTTTTAACCAAGACAAATTAACTTATCAAAGAGTTTGAGACGATTCACATGCAACGATTGTCAGATGATATTGCAGCTTTTAAAAAAGATTGGGCAATAAAAACTGAGATTGAGTGCAATGATGCTGTAAAGCTTCTCACAGATCTAGCAGAAAAAGAAATTAAGATTTTTAACGAAACACAATTAAAAGTAATGTCTGAAAATGTTGAGTTGTTCAGAGATAATCTAATCAGCAATCTAGAAAAACCTCATGTGATTAATACTGATATCGGATGTTACGAGGACTTTGAAACGTTTGTCGAAAGTTTAAAAAAAATGATTGATGCAGAAGTTTTTGATAAAGACGATTTTATTAACTATTGCAAATACAGGATAAAAATAAAATCACTGGCAGCTGGAGGTGATCTTGAAACTGTTGATTTTGACAGATACTGCTAATATCATGTAAAAATAAGGCAGATGATAGATAATAGAGTTCTTGAGGAAAAATGCTTTCGGAGATACTTACACATTCTCCCGGATAATGAAATAGATGCTCTCTTGGATGAGGTTACTAACGCAGACACCGGACATGTTTATGAAGTTACCGATGAGGATATCGATGAGGACGCCGACGAGGATACCGATGAGGATATCGATGAGGACGCCGACAAGGATACCGATGAGGACGCCGACGAGGGTGAAATTAATGTTATTTAATTAATTAATTAATTAATATAGGCTTAAAAAATTAATCTCATGTAATATTATATAATGAGTATCCGAGAAATTGAAACATCCCCAAAACAGTATAGCAAGGTTTTTAAAGTAGATATTTATAATAATAGTGATCCGACTGTTCAACTACAAAAAACACACTATTCTGCTGTAAAGTTTCTCAAAGCAGAATTAAAAAGAACAGGCGGATTTAAATTAAGCATTGATGTAAAACTTACTTTTAAAAAAAAAGTACCAATGTATAAAGGAAGTTTTCATATTATATACAAAACAGCTTACTTTGCCTCAAAGGCTGTAATAATATTAAGCAACAATCAAATATCAGAAGCATTAAACAAAGCACGGGAAGAAATTATAAATAGAATTGGAAATTGGATTCAGATGGAAAGTGGTTGGGTAATTGAAGCGCTAGATGCGCATTACATAAATCGAATAAAGTATAAGCCTTTACGAGGTAGCTCTTATTTGGATTTACCAAAAGAACTTGCTAATTCTAGAAAATGATTGATCAATATAAAAAATGAAAAAGATAACGAATGCTTCAGATGGTGCCATTTGGCTTATGAATTTCCTGCTAATAATTAACCACAAAGAATAACAAAGTACAAAAAGCATATTGGAGATCTAAATTATAAAGGAATTACATTTCCTGTTACTATCAAACAAATCCCAAAAATAGAAAATCAAAACAACATTTGTTTTAACATATTTGGGTATGAAGATAATCAAGTATACCCTTTGTACATATCAAAAAATAAAGCAGAAAAAACATGTGATATGCTTTTAATCACCGAAGAAGAAAAAAATCATTATGTGTGGATAAAAGATTTTAACAGGTTAATGTTTAATCAAACATTACATTCGAATAAAAAATGGTTTTGTAAAACATGCTTGCAGTGCTTTAAATTAGAAAGAGTTCTGGAAAAACATAAATCTGTTTGTCTTTTACTTAATGGTAAGCAAGCAGTAGAGATGCCAAACAAAGATGAAAAAGTTAAGTTTAAAAACTACGACAGGCAGCTAATGGTTGCGTTTGTTATATATGCTGATTTTTAAGCAGTAACCGAAAGTATTTCTTCGGTATCAAACAATCCTAAAAAATCACATACGGAAGCATATCAAAAGCATATTGATTGCAGTTATGGGTATAAGGTTGTTTGTTGTTATGATGATCAATATTCAAAACCAGTTGTAACGTATAGAGGACCAAATGCTGTTTACAAGTTTTTGGAAAAAATGATAGAAGAAGAAAAGTGGTGCAAAAAAAATATGAATGCAAACTTTAAAAAAGATCTAGTAATGTCACAGGAAGAAGAAGCTAGATTCCAAAAATATAAATCATGTCATATTTGTGTTAATGTTTTTTCAATAACTCTTAAAAAAGATGACGCAGGTCGTACAGTAGCATATGAAAACTCCGTTAGAAAAGTCAGGGACCATTGTCACATAACTGGGAAGTATAGAGGAAGTATAGAGGAAGCGCTCATGACATATGTAATATTAATTTCAGGTTGACTAGAAAAAATACCTGTTGCGTTTCATAACTTGAGAGGATATGATTCTCACTTTATAATGCAGCACATCGGAAAGTTTAAACAAAACATAAATGTTATACCGAATAACATGGAAAAGAATATGGCTTTCATGTTAGGAAAAAGTTTAGTATTTATTGATAGTTTTCAGTAAATGAAAATGTATTTGCCATAAACAGAATAAAACAACGATTAGATTAAAATCGCCCTATTTATGTTGGTATGTGTATTTTAGACTTGTCAAAATATTTGATGTATGATTTCCATTACAACTATATCAAAAACAAATATGATAGAAAAGCTAAGTTATTATTTACTGTGTTATGAAATAAAAACAAAAGATGTTTATGCAGACTTTTACAAGGATAAAGAACTGTTTGATAATTGTGATTATCATCCGAAAGGTCAGTTTCATTTTAATGATAATAAAAAGGTTATTGGCAAGATGAAAGATGAAACGTGCGGTATGCCTATTGTTGAATTAGTTGGGTTGCGAAGTAAACTATATTCGTATATGTTAGATAATGAGGTTAGTACAAAGAAATGCAAGGGCGTTAAAAAGTGTGTTGTTAAAAAACAAATAGCACATGATGATTACAAAAAGATTTTGTTTACGAAAACAGAAGCTCACCATGAGATGAAAGTCATTAGATCAAAATAGCATAACATAAGCAGCTATGCAATAAATAAAAAAAGTTTATCAGCTTATGATGATAAACGGTACATACTAGATAATGGACAAGATACATTAGCATACACGTAAAATACTCCATGGTAAAAAATGATATGCAGAGCGATGATGAAGACTACTGCCCGGTTCCGTCGGACTTTGCTTAATGAGTTGCAAATGTTATGTTAATGAGTTGCAAATGTTATGTTATTAAAATTGCAAACCGGATTGATTAGTAGTATAGATAGTGAGGGTACCAGGCGAGTTTTCCCCGCGGGGTGCTTGAGAAAACTGTTGAAATATGTCGGTGTTGATTTAGGCGTGTCTTACATTTAGATCTTAGTGGTGGTAATGAGAGTTACGCCTGAGTCTTCCCCTGGCATATTTCACTAGTTTTTCTCGTGCCCCGCGGGAGGGAAACTGGCCTCGTACCCTCACTATCTATACTACTAATCACTATTTAAAAATCGAATAGCAGTCCTAAATTTTACATTTTAGGATAGGTAGTGAAGTGGGAGAAAGGGGGTTTGGGGACAAGATAAATAAATAACAGATAACATTAAATTAACAAATATTAGGTAACAGTCAATATTATTTAAAAATAACAAAAGTATAAATTTCGCTAATTACAGCATAACCCAACAGTTTAGTTACACTTGTTACCATCACGTGCTGCTTCTCATAAGTTAAAAGTAAGACATTTTTAATTTTAAAACTTTTAATTGACACGAAAATATGTCTATTTTATATAAAATCTCTCAAAGTCTCGCCAAAATCTCCCCATTGTTAGTTGCAATTTTAACCATCTATTTTCCCCCAGGCCTTTATGCTGTTTTCCCTGGGTGAATCCGTGAGGCATAGCATAGCAAAGAAATCAAAAGCAGGCTGTGTGACCGAAGGCTAAAGTATAGCTTCTTTAAAAATGTTGACTGACACCTCAAAACGAGGTCATACCGAAAAACAGGCATGATTGGTCAAAGTCAGTTTTTAAATCCGCAAAGAGATGGTTACGTTTATTTGTTTGTCTTCATTTTTTATGCCCTTAATGGTTTATTCCCTTGTTGCTCTGGCTTCGGCCAAGTCATTGGGTATTAGCTTGGTTGCTTTCTAGGCCTAGAAACCTCATGTAACTTTATTTACAACATAACGTCTTGCAAACGTTCACTTTTATTGGCGTGAAGAAATGGCGAATTCAGTCGGCTAATCGCTAGTGGGTACTTTAATCGGCGTAATCTGCCCTGACCGATAATTGCAAGTAATACATATTATATGAAATTAACATAATACGATTTTGGCTGTCCGAGACTAGCGTCAGACATATACATTATATAGATGTGGCTGTCCGAGACTAGACTACACGTAACAAAGCGTAGCAAAGAAATCAGAAGCAAGCCGGTTGACCAGGGCTAATCATTCCCGTGTCAATTTGATTTCATTAAAACATGACGTTAACTCGAACGTTTTTTATCATTGTTTAGATTTTAAATCGACATATTTATATCACATAATCGACAAACTGTACATAGCCTGAACTAAATATCTCGTGTATATCGGATAAATATCTCGTGTAATACAGATACTACTCCTTACGTCGAGTTCCTTTATATTGATATATTTGTATTTGTTTTGTTTCAACGAGATATAAAGAAAAGAAAATAATGTCAAGTTCACTTAAAACGATTTATTGTAAAATAAAGAACCTTTTCAATTTATTTGCATTGATTGAATTACGTCGAGTTTTGTCGACATAAATATATCGATTTATATATATATATCATAATAAACTAGAGTTATTTTAAATTGAGAAATTCAATATAACCCAACAAGACGAGGCAGGAATACGCTTCCGTAGTCATGGGCATATCTTCAAGTTATACGTTGTTTCTTTGTAGGATTACACATTTTGGCTACGATCTTAGAAGAAGAAACAACATATGCATTATAGGAAGGTTGTATAAACGTTTACTTGTTAATATATGTGTCACTTTTTCTGTTTGTTTGGCAGTTAGTGTCTATATAAGTATGTATATTTAGATACTACATGGCTACTTTCTGTCTAAATCAGTAATCTACTACTTGAAAATAAGAAAAGTAACAGTTTTAAAAAGTCACCACAAATATCGATAAACTAGCGCCTACCATCGACAAACTAGTGCGTAACTTCAACAAACCAGAGCATATACATGTACAAACTTATCTAGATTTCAGTGAAAGGAGCATTTAAGACAAATATAAATTAATATTTCGGTACATAATACTACAGTATATCATTTCATTAAACAATTATAAACTATACAGCATTTATACAAAGATATTTAGAAGAAATGTAATAACATCATATACCATATGACTAATGTTATAAATGAAATAAACATATAAAACATATAGCAACATGTCGTCAAAGTTATCATAGTTTAAAGCAGTTGCAGAAAACGTAACTTAACGTTCGAAGAAAATAAATATCGTCAAAATTCTGCGTTTGTTTACATGTACAAAGCCAGTTCAATACCATGATGCAACTGAACCCGTCTACAAAACTAGCGTGTTGATATCTGCAAACTCAAATTCGATTCGCACTTTACCTACAGTGATATTAGGTCCATTTTATTTTATTGTACATCCTATATCAATATCTATTAGTTCGTTACACTAAGCTGAACTATTCATTGCAACTGTTGGTATTCCCCGTACCACGCACCTGTTATTTCCGTTATGTTTCGGAATGTACGGTACGGTACGGCAAGGTACGGCTTTTACCCCAACCTACAACATATGTTTTTTAACTAAATAAATAAAAAGCAATTTCAAGAAAACAACAGCGAACTTGAAATCCATAAAGGGATATTTTAAACGGGACTACTGCAATGACATTCTGAGGTGCCGAGTCATCAGCTAAGACGGCTTGTTTTTGAGCAATCGTGGCTACTACACTCTAGCTATTTCCGTTATGTTTCGGAATGTAAAGTACAGTATGGCTTTTACCCCAACCTTAAAAATAAGTTTAAACGAAATTAAAAAAACAAAAAAACACTGAAACAAAAGCGAACTTTGAAATCCATGACCATGATGACGGGACTTTTTAAATGGGACGACTGCATTGGCATTCTGAAATACAGAGTCCTCAGCTAAAACGACCTATTTTAGAAAAAAACGTGGCTAATGTTATATTTTTAGTATTATAGATATAGAGTCAAGCATTACAGTTGTTAGATTTATGGGCTATGGTTTGCTTCATAAACGAGACTCGTTTAATAATCGCATTTTAAGCGTGGATTCTATATGTACGGTTGCTCATTGTATTTGTACACTTTTCTTTTTTTAGAGGGTGTGTGGGCAGAGTGGAGAATGGGGTGAATATTTGGGATATTCTCATAATAAAGCTTGTGCTTGTTTTATATAATCTGATAATGTGTGTCACCTTTTTTCCGCCAATTCGGTATAAAATGAAAACCTCGCAAATATCATGTTAACATGCGTTACATAATAGGCTGATTAAATCGCAAATAGATGTATAGTGATTGAGAATTTATTTTTAAAAAAACGTATTGTAATGCTGTTAATGTATGTAATCCTAAATCATATCCATATCTACTAGGAAACAATTATGTTATCAAAAATACAGCCATCATTTAAAAAATTAAATCCTTTAAAATGTCAACACTTGCCCAGCCAATATTCTTAAATCAGTCAAATCGAATGTTGTAATTTCTCTATCTGTACCGGATACCCATGTTTGATTCTTGCATATTATTGAAATTGTGTGTGGTTACGACGCTAGCTACATTTTTTCCATCATCCATGTAAAATGCGGATAAACCTATCCGGTACATGTATGCATGAAGATATTGCGTTGGCTTCGGCGATGAGTAGATATATGTTCATCATATTGAGAAGATCTTACAATGATATTAAAAGGCATTTTGAATATGTAGATAACGTTAAATCAATGACTTGATATATTTTTATCACGTAATCATTATATGAAATACAGCCACTCTGATAAAATTATAAGACTGAATGGCGAACTAAATAATTGTGATAAGTTGATTGTGTTAGAATTTAGTTGTGTTGGTTATAATACCAGCGACCACAGAAGAGAGCAGAAGCGATAATTCATATTTGGGGTATACAGTACTTTGATAAGCTACCACATTTGTTTTGCAGTCGATTCGGATCGTATCATTTCGTTTATACTAAAATAATTGTTATATCCAGAACACAAGCATCAACACATTGTTCTTCGTGACCTTCTGATAAAAAGACACGTTACCTGATTTGTAATAGGAGTGTTAAATGAATCATGTATCGGCTGTATGTGAACGAAATTGTTATCAAATTGTCAACACACCGTGAACTTAAACATAATACTCAAATTATCAGCGATACACGTTTTGATTACTGTGTCATAAATTGGTTGGCAGTATCAGTAATACGTGTATGCTAAGTGAACCCCAGTTTAGTAATATGTAATTAGTGATACTGTAACAGATATCATTGTACATACGTGATTAAAAATACACTCATTCAGAATGTAACTGTCTGAATCAGGCTTTCATACACAATTCCTATTCACTCACTGACCAGTAAAAATGATTTGTAAAAATGTTATTTTTTATTTGCTGAAGGCTATTTTCAAAACAGTTGCTAATAATTATATACACCGATGTTAGGTGATGTTAGGTGTATGGAGAACGACATATCTCTATGAGAGGCACATAACACATATTCATTCTACAGCATGTTCTGTATGGGAGGGACACCTATGTTAGGTGATGTTAGGTGTATGGAGAACGACATATCTCTATGAGAGGCACATAACACATATTCATTCTACAGCATGTTCTGTATGGGAGGGACACCGATGTTAGGTGATGTTAGGTGTATGGAGAACGACATATCTCTATGAGAGGCACATAACACATATTCATTCTACAGCATGTTCTGTATGGGAGGGACACCGATGTTAGGTGATGTTAGGTGTATGGAGAACGACATATCTCTATGAGAGGCACATAACACATATTCATTCTACAGCATGTTCTGTATGGGAGGGACAGATGTTAGCCTTATAATAAAGCTAATTGGTTTCTGATCATATAATTTAAAGCGTATACTATTCTAATGTTGGAATTTGTTTTCTATATTTCTGTGGCGTTTTATTTACGAAGGTCTTCGGTGTAAGTATGCACTTAGAAACGTATGCACTTAGAAACGTATTGGATCACACACGAGCACTCACGCACGCACGCACGTTCACGCACGCACGCGCGCGCACACACACACACACACACACACACACTAAGGGAACAAAAGCCAACGTCTACAATACTAACAATATATAGATGAAATTAACGCTATTGAAAAACTGATTGGATTAGCTTAATGGCAAAGCGCAGTGTTTGTAAATCTGAAAGTCATGGGTTCGAAACTCGCATAGGCTATACTAGTTTTCAGTGAATGGGTATGTTGGCTGATTTCTGCCATTTGTCGTCTTTTCGTCTTTTCGTTATTTCGCACCCGAAAAGACGACATAACGAAAAGACGACAGGACGAAAAGACGCCAAATGCAACGCGAAAAGACGACATAACGAAAAGAGGACAGAACGACAGAACGAAAAGACGCCATTTCAAAGGCGAAAAGACGACAGAACGCCACGCGAAAAGATGAAAAAACGACACTTCAGCGCGAAAAGACGCCATTTGATATTGTCGTCGTTTCGCGTGGCGTTCTGTCGTCTTTTCGCCCTTGAAATGGCGTCTTTTCGTTCTGTCGTCTTTTCGTTCTGTCGTATTTTCGCGCTGCATTTGTCGTCTTTTCGTTCTGTCGTTCTGTCGTCTTTTCGTTCTGTCGTCTAAATAGTCAGTATGTTGTTCGATTATGTATACACTGTTCAATTATTCTTTATATTTCGTTTATAGAATAAGGTAAGTATTCGCTAATCAGTTAATCCCACACAGACCCTCATACATATACAATAATACACCTCATGTGATGTATATTGACTGATGTTGATAACACACGGGTTATCAGTGAAAGTTGCGGGAGCTATTTGGATAGGCATACACAACCATATCAGTTTTCTTATTCGTCTTACCTTGTACTATAAATAATTTTGAGTGCCTTAACACAGGCATTTGTATTGATCATTTATCAGAAATAAGTCTATATTAACAACAATAACATAATAGTCGACTTTTCTAAAGGTAAGAAATTAAAATTACAGAGGTTTTTGTTAGTCCGAATGGTGTAATGAAAATCTTCCATCAAACTTGTAGTTTTGTAATTAACAAATAACTTTTGAAAAAAATCCGTTGAAACATAGGTAAATACACACTCCAAGCAAAGTGTACATATCGCTAAACATACCATACCGATATCTAGCGGGTTTGTCCCAGTGGAATTTACTTAAATGACATTGAGAGGTATGACGTGACGCACAATGTTGGTGCAACTTGTTAAAATACCCGTTGATTAGGATATGATTTTACGAGTTATACCATCATCATAACTGCATAAAACCATACAGTTTTATACAGTTCTTAAAATAAAGAATGCATTGATGACCTTTTTTAAAACACCAAATACTAATCGAATTATATTTGTTCACCTAAAAATTGACGTAAACATCTTAAATGACGTGGCAGATGTAACAAGTGTTTATATTCTTTAAGGGAATATTAGCATAAAAAATTGTTTCCGTGATCGAATTTAAATGACATGTTCGTGGCCGCAAACTTTGTTATTACGTTAAAAGACGGAACATTGTTTTTAACGTATTAATATTAGGTTTGTTAAGTATTAATATTAGGTTTGTTACGTATTAATATTAGGTTTGTTACGTATTAATATTAGGTTTGTTACGTATTAATATTAGGCAACAAAATAATCTGGCGAAAGGTCAGCGCGAAGATTTTCGGCAGTATGGAACTTTAAGTTAAGATGACTTATTAGAATATTAATTTCAACGTTGAAGATTTGTTAAATACTTAATGTAATGCATTTCAAATTCTGAAGTCTTAATGCGATGTCACACTTCAGAATGTAAAATGCCTATCGGTGACATGATCACCGTCTGTGGTAATGATACCCTCTCCCTACTGAGTATTCATACCTACTTCCCATTGAGTATTGGTACTAGTACCCTACGTTATTGAGTAGTGATACTCTCTTCACATTGCGTATTGATATCCCTCCCTTTGGAGTATAAATACACACTTTTAAATGAATATGGATACCCCTCTCGAATAAGAATTGATCCCCCCACTTTGATTGAGTTTTGATACACCCTCCAGATTGATTATTGATACCCCCTCCTCACTGAGTATTGATACCCCTCCAGATTGAATATTAATAACCCTCCTCACAAAGTATGGATACCCCCTCTCGAAGAGGTATTGATACTCACTCCCGACTGAGTTTTGCTACGTCCTCGCTATTGAGTATTGATACTAATTCCACATTCAGTATCGATGAATATCGATTCTCCCTCCCGACTGAGTTTTGATAACCCTTCCCCATTGAGAATTGATACCCGTCCCTATTGAATATTGATACTCCACACCAATGAGTTTTGATAACCCTCCACATTGAGTACTGATACCCCACCACATTGAGTATTGATGTCCTCCCCATTAAGTATTTACACCCCCTCCACACAGTCCAAAGTGAGTACCTATAAAATATCTCCATCGAGTATTGATACCCCTTCGATACTCAATGTGGAGGGGTACTTGTATTAATACTCAATGGAGAGGTATTATATATACTCAGTGTGGAAATGGGTATCAACAGGGGAGGGGTATCATAACTCAATGGGGATGGGTTATTAATTCAATACTCAATCGAGAGGTATCAATACTCAGTTGGGAGGTTTTATAGCTTCTAGATGAGGAAGGCGTATCAATACTCAATGAGGAACGTTATCGCTACCACAGGTGGCAAATTATCTCGTGCGCACTAACTAATGTTAACTGGAGTGCATGAACTATTTGTTCACACATGCCCTTTCGGGCTACCGTAGAAAACCGCATGTATACATGTACACATACAGGCACTACATATATAGGCGCATTTCTATATTTTAAGCGTCACTTATCCAGCTAGCTGTTTGAAGAGTGTTGTGTATGCTCTGATGAGCATTTTAGAGGTGTTTTACGCATTTATCTTAATTCGTTTGATTGCTAAGGGTGAAAGCTTTTCAAAATGTATACTTCTGTATAATCAGACAAAAATGTGGTATAGGATCCTATAGAAACCACAGCGTTCAAACGCAACTGGCATCGTAGGTTCGCACTGTACTACATACAAGGAGCAATATTTAATTAATTATAAAATGAAAAGAACAAAATACAACAAAAAGGGTGATGAAGACAGGGTTATCGATTCGGAACGGTCAGTAGACAATACGGCCTACAGGTTAGTTTAAGCCATTAAAGAAATATTGGAAGTTAAAGATTTGTGTGGGAATGTTCTGTCAGCCCTAACCTGAAGTATCTTTAATGGTACAATAGAAACTTTATAATACACGTTGTAATTTTCGTCAACACGAGTGCAAACAAATCATCAGAATGGACCATTTAAAAGTAAATATGTTATCCCTAAGGAGCTCCCCAACAGCTCCGTTTGGATGCATGTGACCCCTCCCCATGGCATACATTCTCTGTTCGGCAACAACGGCACCCGTAAATTATAACAAAACAAATGACCATATCAATCGAAAATTCGTGAATAAAAATCTGTAAAAAATACATACCAAACAGAAAATTGACCACATCGTAGAGGTCATTCTACTACAATTTTACTGTAATAAATTGAACACTTTCAGGCGTCAACATTTTACGGATGGAATCAACATTTTACAGAAGGTGGTCATTTTACTACATAGCAAAATGACCAGGGGTCATTATTTTCGATGTTCGTGGCGGCAAACGTTGTTATTACGTTAAAAGACGGAACATTGTTTGTTACGTATTAATATTAGGCAAGAAAATAATCTGGCGAATGGTCAGCGCAAAGATTTACGGCAGTATGGAACTTTAAGTGAGGATGACTTATTAGAATATTAATTCCAACGTTGAAGATTTATTAAATGCTTATTATTTTATATATAACTAAAATGCACGAAAACACTGCTATCAGATAAATAATTATTATCAATTTGAGTGTCAAACTTACCTAATGCATTTCAACGTGTAATATGTTTGGAATCAACTCGACGAGTGCTTTCCAATGGTACCAGTTTGGATGCGCTAGGATGAAGATGAGATAAAGTAACTTCCGGTCGCCATATTGTGTTTCGAAATGCGCGCGTTAAGACCTTTCCGAAAATGTATAGTTTTCCTAGGTTCCGAATCGAAATTGGGTCACCTACATATAGTGACCTACGTTTGTTACGAAGCCCGTACCGACTCCTACGGCTACTTCCGGTATTACAAAGGAAGGGTGATTTAAAAAGCACACCACAAACACATTCAGTAAAAAAGCACATCACGCACATTTAAGGGTTGATAACAGGGATACCGCCTTGGAACGGTCAGTGGCAAAAGGGTTCACCGGGAAGTATAAACCGGTTCAAGGGTGCACCGAACTTCACTATTACACTGTCATCATTCCTAAACAACATTTGAGAATGCGTAGATAGGTGTTATAAGAAAAAACACAGAAATGTTCAAGTATATTATATATAAAAAAATAAGTTAAACCTAAGCAGCTAATCTCATATATACTCGATGACTAGTCTGAAGTCAGAGCATATAGGGGAATACCGTTAAGGGCACGACAAAACGGAGTGAAGGATATTCATCAAACGGTTCCCGCATTAAAGGATTTAGGAACACATTGTCATGGAGTCTACCGCCCGTCCGGTCGTTGCACAATCAAAGGGGAAAGCATCAATACAAACTGTAAGGGTCTACAACTAAGCATGTAGTGCGCCACAGAATGCATTATTTAAATGTGTCTTTTATAACGAGTCCATGTGTATAAGGGTCCTGAGTCACCGGAGAACCCTAAGGAATGTGGCGATGAGTCACCGGAATGTCCAAAATGCGAGAGTGGGGAATTCCGTGACGTCACCGGAAAAGGGCGGGGCTGACTTCGGATGACCCCAAAGTGGGAGTGGTCATCACCCCAGTGACCTATGACGTTCCCCACATTTCCCCAAAATCCCCCGGTTGCAGGCTGCAGTTGAATATACTACTAACATGTGTTATTATAAGAGTATGATAATGGACCTTTGGAAACGGCCGAAAACGACACATACGAAATATTGCAGTCTCGGTTTGATTGAGACTGTACATGAGCGGTAGTGAAATATGCTAGCTACCGCTCACGCCCTCTAGCCCCGGGTTGAGCAGAACTCAATATTAATAAAATTAATAGTACAAAATGTTAACCATCCCGAAGATGGCATGCATATGGCGGTGGACATGGAGTTTGTTGCTTCCCCATGTCGTACGGCAACTAACAATTTAAGCTTGACACCTGCGTCGCATTTAAACATTTTCTTCTCACATGTGTATGTGTCTTTATTATCGTTTATTCTTTCAATGGGTCTTAGTGCTATGATCTCGTGTTTGCAAATACCTCTGTTAAACAAATATTGGCTATAAACGGAAATACCAAGCTTATATTTTTAAATAAATTACCTGTATGTATTATCTGTATTTATTAGTACACGTATACATGGTTTGCATGTAATACTGAGATTCATGTAATGTTGTAATCCACGTATAGTCAGTGTTTAAGATTGTCCTATGTAAACAAAGCAGGCATCGATGGATGTTCACTTCATGTAAAATACCGGTACACTATTTTTTTATTTGCGATAAGATTGCTACTATTAAATTAAATATATCTCCTCAATCAAACACACACCACGGAAGCCACTTTCAAGATAACAGATGACACACATTTATGATATGACATATCGCGGGTGGACGATATATTGAACAATGTTTAAAGAATATTATTAATTTAAATTCAAGATGCCAGGTTCAATGTCAGTGTGTTGACCTGTTGCTAAATGTCTATCACTTCTTTATGGGGGATGGGACTACGGCTTGTTTATTTTGTATTATTGCACGTTTAAACATTTTTTATGATTTTCATTTTTATTTGCTGGCTTGAGTTTATTTGTTTGTGAACAGTAAATTACAGCTATCTGTACAATTCTCCCCCCCCCCCTTCCCCCAACCCCCATTCCCTTTCAATACAATATGATGAAAATAAGTATTTAAGTGTTCAAATGTGTGCCCGTTTGTATTAATATTGCTCTTAAGAAAGCACTTCAAGTTATTTATAAATGTTTTAGTAAGGGTGTATGCGACTATGGATATTTCATGGTTAAGACAGTCAGGATTATTATTTGGTCTTAAGTTCGTTTTGATGTGTTCAAGGGAGTGTCCAATTGCAAGTATTGCATGTGTTGCTTTAGCCTGCATATATGCTCTTGATTGTTTGCGTTGTTGAAGCTGTTTTATAATGCACTTTTGCATCTGTTAGATATCTTCCAAATCCTGTCAAGAAATTATTACATCATTTACTATTGTAAACTTAAACATGTTGAGTAACATTTAATTACTCATTTCACTGTTATATACAATGTAAACAATTATAAATACATCGTGTCTAGATGTCCGACCTAGAAATATTGCAGCAATAATGTTTTAAGAATAGTGCCTTATTTAAAGTTATTTTATTTTGTTTGTTTTTTTGATGATAATTATTAATGATCAATTTAATTGAATAAAACTGATTGAATTTAACCGTACACTCATAAAACGTCATATGTACGTTGCCCTAGATGAGCTGAGGAGCCGTACTGTCTTTTGGGCCAGTAGGTCAAAGGTCAAGATCACAGTGACCTTATATTGAAATATGCATTCCACACAATAACTTCAAAACCATAGCACCTACACTCATAAACTTCATATATGCATTGGTCTAGGTGAGAAGAGGACGCCTTTAGTTTTGGAGGCGGTAGTTCAACTGTCAAGGTCACCATCACCTTATATAGAAAAAATCAAATCAAAATTGAAACACCAACGCTCTTAAAACACTCATGAAAGTACATCGATTTAAGTGAAGGAAAACCTCTTTTTGGACGGTGCCGTCAGGCAACGTTTTAAATAGTGGCAATTCTGATGCACAAGGAATTTCTACTAGAAACCAAAGAGCACCAGATTATAGCGCGATAAAAGTAGTACCATTGCAAGACTGTAAATGGGCAAAAGATCCGTATATTGACAACATATGTATAAATATGTAAGCGTTGGTAAACATTAAGTGATTTTAACTTAAGTTTAAGTCTTACGCTGTTTTTGAAGGGATTTGATCCTGTACAAAGTAATGCGCATGGTGTCAGACCGGTGGAAACAGCCCATAGAACACAATGCAATATAGGTTATATTTGGAGATCAGTCACAAGTTCCACAACATTCGTTCGCTTAAATACACTTTTATTCTGTGTATTAAACACATTTGGCTAGCAAACGATCCCATATCTGGAATAAAACACCGATTCATTTTTTCATCTTTTCGCGTCATTCATTCACACTATGCGTATTTTGAAATAAACATCTGTCAAAACCACATCTCTCACTCAGCTGTTAGCTTTCACAGGAAAAATCAACTGGATTTGGCCATTAATAAGAAAAGTGCATTTTGTACATCTAGGTGTCAGACCGGTGAAAATCAGCCCATTGAACACAATGCAATATAGGCTATATTTGGAGATCAGTCACAAGTTCCACAACATTCGTTCGCTTAATTACACTTTTATTCTGTGTATTAAACACATTTGGCTAGCAAACGGTCCCATATCTGGAATAAAACACCGATTCATTTTTTCAACTTTTCGCGTCATTCATTCACACTATGCGTATTTTGAAATAAACATCTGTCAAAACCACATCTCTATCTAACCTCTGTGCTCATATTCCCCAAAGAAATAATCCTGACAAACACAGTAAAATACTTACTATTCATGACAACAGACATACTACTTTAACCTCAGGTTAGATTTAACAATGAAATAAAAACTAATCTTGGGAAAAACACATGCAAACTAGAAACTTTGGATTTTTTCAAGGAACTATTTTAGCACCCAACGAACCGGAAGTACTTCCTGACTGATCTGACACCTAAATGAGTCGCGACATTTGTCAAATTTTTTATCGATTACATCTAACTGACCAATAAGGTTGACTGAATGGAAAATCAGATGCTTTTGCAAGGACCTATTATCTTTTCGGCTCAATTCTTGCATGCAAAGAACCATTCGGCAAATAGAAATCAAGGATTTTAAGACGCGTTATACAAAACTAGAAAAAATGCCAAAATAAATGAACTGTTTGGTATATTTCCATCAAGTTAAGTTTTCAAACATTGCCTTCTATATACCAAACTAAAATATACACATAATGTGGGGTGTAGATATCAAAATCACTCATGCATGAAATTTCTTCATTTTTCATGGAGAAACAGACATTCTGTTAAATTCCAACAATTCTGAGGCACAAAATAGACCATAAGGCTGCTTTGGAGCACATTTACATGCACAATGTCCAATACAATATACAGTTTGGCTATAAAATGCAAGGGGAAAAAAAGAAAACATTGAAGTAATGACTCAAAGACTAAGCCTACCCCATATGCCTGTAGCAGTTTTAAAGCCAACTAATACATTCAAGTCTTGGGCAACAGCAGGACAAACTGAATCACACACCAGAATAGTATATACTTCAGTGGATTATACCATTATATCTAACAAAAGACCAAACTAATGTGTTAAATTACAATTGTATGCCATTGCATAGTGATTTCATCTGAATCAATGAAGAAAAATGGGCGGGATTTACACCATGTTTAGCAAACAACTAAAATAAATGCTAATTTCCACAAATTTCTTTATATTTCAGTTTTAGATTGTAAAACCCATTATCGCGTACAAAATGTACAGGTGCTCAGGCTTTCGATACAAAGTAAGACTCCTCCTAGAGTCGCGTCATGTCACAATGTCACTACCGATACATTTTCAGATTTTAGCCTCATACGGTACCTTAAAATAATAAAAGTGCCATTTATTGTAGGAATTGTGACAGATCTATTACCTATTGCCACTAATCCACTTAAAGACAGTTGAGACCTTACTAAAAGTTCTTTAGGGCCACTCCAAATTAATAGGACCCCCAAATTCCACCCTAAAACACACAGATTATATTTCAATTGCAAAAAAAAAATGTTCTATTGTAAAATTCAAAAATTTAACATCAGCTTTTTTTCTCTCACTCAGCTGTTAGCTTTCACAGGAAAAATCAACTGGATTTGGCCATTAATAAGAAAAGTGCATTTTGTACATCTAGGTGTCAGACCGGTGAAAAACAGCCCATTGAACACAATGCAATATAGGCTATATTTGGAGATCAGTCACAAGTTCCACAACATTCGTTCGCTTAATTACACTTTTATTCTGTGTATTAAACACATTTGGCTAGCAAACGGTCCCATATCTGGAATAAAACACCGATTCAGTTTTTCAACATTTCGCGTCATTCATTCACACTATGCGTATTTTGAAATAAACATCTGTCAAAACCACATCTCTACCTAACCTCTGTGCTCATACTCTCCGAAGAAATAATTGTGACAAACACAGTAAAATACTTAATATTCATGACAACAGATATATTACTTTAACCTCAGGTTAGATTTAACAATGAAATAAAAACTAATCTTGGGAAAAAACACATGCAAACTAGAAACTTTCGATTTTTTCTAGGAACTATTTTAGCACCCTACGACCCGAAAGTACTTTCTGACTGGTCTGACACCGCATGTCTTATAACGTAAACGAGCGTCTACATGAGGTTGGGAGTAAAAGCCGTACCGTATCGAAATATAACGGAAACAGCCGGTGCGTAGTACGGAGAATACTGAAAGTAGCAATTAAAAATTTAGTAATGAATCTAGTAGAGATTATCGATATATTGTCAGTGTATGCAGGATGTATATTACGACAAACAATAATGTTTATTAATTTATTTATATCAACAAATAGCATGCAGGGTTTGACATTAACTTTTTTTGGCCACTTCCATACATGAAATAGATATATATCAGATGTAATTGGATAATAAATAGAATCCGTGCCATACGTACATTTGAAGAGTAAGTATTTCGATTACCATGATATTAAATTGAAACCTTTTATCACATTACATCATGGTAACTATCAAAGGCCGTTCCTAAATTCGCGAGTAGAAGAGATTATATGACTATGTACCACAGACATCTCTATACAAACCATACAATTATTTTTATCAATTCAATTCATTCAATATTTTATTTGGCATAACATTTACATGTGTATTGCCTAAACAAGGTGGAATACAATACACACTATTTCAGAGAAGAGTACAAACAAACATACTTCATTTAGAGAATAAATACATATATTACTGTGGAATAGTTATAATTATTACGTTCTAGCAATGGCATTTTTTCACATTTTATTACCAATCTCAATATTGTGTTTAAAAAGCATTTATATTTAAGGAATTTAGAACAATACATAGAAACTCTGACTACCGTTACACCAGACTACATTTATTTATTTTATTTAACTTTTATACTTAGCATAATTCAATGACGTTTGCTTTGTTTTAGCCACATGGCCACCGAAAACGTCTTTGCAGAATTCCTATTTTTCAGACATGCAAGGGGCGATAACTCTGTTACGCATAATTGCATCTGATTTGTTTTCGAAAGGAATCCAGATCTCATGTATACGTATGTTGTGACCAACTTTCTCTGACATTTTCATTTTACAATTATTCCTCTTTGACACATGTCTACATAGCTTCACTTTTTATCCCCCGCCGATTAGGCGGAGGGATATAGAATTGCCATTGTCCGTCTGTCCTTCCGCCAGGTCCCATAACTCTGATTAATGCCTCATCCGATTTCAATAATATTTTGCACAAATGTTTACCACCTTAGTACGCAAACCCATTTCTTTCGGAATCAATACTTTCTGAGTGGCACCGTCCATCATCACTTCTAGTGCTTTGATTGTCTTTGAGCCAAAGGTCCAGGTCACCATAATTTATATGGAAATACACATTCCGCCAAATAACTTTAAAACCATAACTCTCATACTCATGAAACTTCATATGTACATTGCCCGTGGTCAAAGGAGAAGGGAAAATGTCAAAGGTCAAGGTCACAGTACATATTTCAAGCTAATCTGACAGACCATACTCAAATTCTTGATTGGATGAAAATGATATTTTCTTAATTTTATTATATTTTAAAATTTGTGAAATATCTGAGAGGTGCAATTATTAAAGGGACACACACCAATCTTGAGTTCTGTAAAACTCCAAATTGTTATTACCTTTAATTTAAATATATGTAAGCAGATTTAGTGCGAAAAAATACTTGATTAATAAATCAATGTCCGGAGATAGTTAGTAACATTAACAGTTTTTTACATACTTCAAAATTGCCGTGTGTCACTTTAATAAATCAAAACAATTATGTTATGATGCAATTGTGTTTGTTTTATGTGTAATATATTTAATATTATGAATCTATAGATGTAAATATTTGAAATACAATTGTTAAATCAAATTTCAGATGGGGGCGGGTAAGGGGAGAAAGGGGCGCAACTTTTAAGTCTCAACTCAGATGTGCCCCGCAATTGCCACATTGAACAGTGTCGCTTTTACGTACACTTTACACATGTGAGAGGGCGTCGAATATTACCCCCTCCACCCAATACGCGCCTGTAGATCGTGTAAATACTCGTTTTTGTGAGTACTTTCGATAAAGAAAAACGTGACATGAAGCAACATTCATGTAATCTCTAGGATAAAATCAACTAATTTCAGTACCCCCATCTATTTTATTAAAAACAAATACACGAGTTCTGTCATTCTAAAAAAATGGCACCTATTAGAGTTAATGCCTAAATCCGTCCCTTCTTTGCCCCCTCTCTCTCTCTCTCTCGCTGTGGCAGCTCTAAATCTTCAATCATTTGGTGATGATTTGTTAACCAACATGCATTGCAATTAATTTCGTTTAAGTCTATAAAATACAATCCCACAAATGAAAGAAATATAATATGTTGTTGTTTTTTTACATGTAAACACCTTTTATACGAAACAGTTTTCAGGATAATGGCTTTAAAAACTTAAATGTTTGCAATAAAATCGTCACAAGTCGTACTTCAATACTAGTTAAAATCAAATATATTACCAC